>CM046452.1:98658310-98793310 GCA_025506515.1 Flaveria trinervia
ACATACACATACATACATACATACTACATACATACATACATACATACATACATACATACATACATACATACATACATACATACATACATACATACATACATACATACATACATACACACACATACATACATACATACATACATACATACATACATACATACATACATACATACATACATACATACATACATACATACATACATACATACATACATACATACATACATACATACATACATACATACATACATACATACACACACATATATATGGTATATATGGTATATTGTGTATATTATGATATAAATAATTATATATACTAGTAAGGGCGCGAGCTTTTATTGTAGGAGATCATGGTTGTAATCACCATAGCCATTTTTGGATTTCTTATCTTCCTTCTCTTTTTAATTTCTTTCTTTCTTTTGTTTTACTTTCTTCTTTTTGTTTTACTTTCTGTCCATATATGCTTAACTATTTTTTTTATCTTAAGGACTTTTTTAACTTTAGACTTCCTTTTATATAAGTTTTTCTTTTTTTAATTTAATTTTTGGTTGTCTATTTTAGATTTTTTTAGTTTTCATCTTTTTATTAATTTTAGACTTATCTTAACAAATTATACTCAATTTAATAAATAGTGTAACAAGCTAGTGTCAAAAAAAGTGTTTTGTCTCTTAAACGAATCAGGTCTTCTCGAATATATTAACGGACAAATAGTTTTTATGTGGCGCCTGTAAGTAATGTTTTATTACTAAAAGCAAGTCAAGTTCTCGTAAACTAATTATGTTTAGCTTGTAACAAATTTAGATTGAACCAAGTTAGAAGTCAAACCAAAGTTCATTTAAATGGGTTCAATGTATGCATAAATAAAACGTATTTGTGTATTATCAGCACATAATACATTATAAAACATGTTATTTTATTTAGGTTTATGTGTAGTGAAGCTCGAGAGGCAAAATACACATTTATGAAACCTTAGAAGTCAACCCGAGGCATGCACGTTAGAGATGGAGAAGCAAAACATCGCACTTGATCAAAACAAATGTAGACTAACCCCAAACTACGACCATGGTCGTACTTTATGACCAACTGCACTTGAGTTGGGCTTGGAAGCCATATGACAGAAGAGGTTGGTTGTAGTAATATGCACCCCATTGTACATCAAGGATACTATTTTGTAATTTTATGACATACAACTTTTTATGGATGTGAAATTCTAAAAACATACGACAAAATTTGAACTTCGATTGTAAAAAGTACATATAAAATTGTTTTTCTAATTGTGTCACGTGACATCAATGCTAAAAAACAATAATGTAATTTTTTTTGCTATGTCAATATTTTTTTTAATATTTGTTTCGTTAGCAAATACTTTTTGACATGTCAGTATTTTTCTAAGTTAGCAATCAATTTTAGTTTACAATTTCAACCTGCGTATTTTTTTATAGTTCAATACCATAAACTTTATTGACGTCAAATTTAAAACTTGAAATAAATTACGTGAGCATAAATTGAGGGGACATGGCTGGACAAACCCGATCGACCCGACCTATTCTATATACATACGGTCCATTCGTATCGGTTTTAAGTCTGAAGCTATATTCGGTCCTTAGTTAAGGCTAGTCCGGCCCTAGTTTAACCGAGAGGTAAGAATAATTTGAGCTGACATGAGAAACCAACCCTAAAACTCGTGACCGTAATTTTTGGTAATAAGTTGGAACGATTTCGGTCCTTGTTAATTTCACCCGTTGCACACCCCCTCAAAAATAACCTAAACTAACCAGCCGAGTGTCGGACCCTTTACCCGAAATAAACAGAATCAAACGCGATATGTGAAACAAGCCCTAATTCATTCCGTTTATCTGCATCGCTATTATTATTATCAAAGGAGAGCTCATTATCGTAATTTACAACTATCAGATCATCTCTTGTGGTGAGTTTTCACTCGACGATTCTTCGTATCGTATGTATCTATTAATTTTTCGATCTTAGTATATAGTGAATTTGTTTAAAATTAATCTAGATTGTTCAAGTTTTGAATGTTCGTTGTTTGCTTGTATTTTTCTAAATTTTTATCGCATACCGCATTTAATTAGCAAGAAATCTTGAAATTTGAGTTCAATCGAGCAGTGTGATGTACTTTACTACGTTGTCACGTTCAATCCTATAATATGATGAATGTGTACCGGCTAATGATGAATAATTGGAGATAAAACGGTTGTTTCATCGCATTTTTAGGTCAAGAGTGCTTGCTGCCCTTCAGTTTGTTTATAGAACATCAAAATATATCGGTAAAGTACCAATTTTTTTACTGGGAGAATTGTTAAGTGTCTGCTACGTGTAATACACTGATTTTATCATGTTATATGCTATAGAATTTGTGTAATGGAGCTAATTGACCTGTTAGGAAGAATGAAATTTAATATACTTACTTTGGGCTGCTATTGTGTTGATGGATTTTGGATCTATTTATTCAGGTGTATTAACTTACATTTGTTGGAAATGGTATTAGAGAAGAAATTGATGTAAGTTAATGAGTGACCCTACATTCTCAAAAGCATTAAGAACACCAAATAACCATAAATATATACCATTAGAAGTTATTTAATACCTCGCTGTAAAGAGTTTAAAGCATATGATGCATGAAACAAATGGGCAACTTGTGTTGCCTCCACTTCCAGTTGTAACTCGAGGTGTCAATTTATGCCGTGCGCCGTAATTTATTTGATTAAATGTAGCAAGTCTATTATGATTCATCGCTAATGTTATCTATTTGATGGTGAGGAGTTAGGCATATGCATGGAGTATATGGAAACAAGTGACAAACAGGATTACATGCACTGTTACTGATTACTGAAGTTAAATAAAATAATAATATAATTTTCCTTCCCTTCTACTGAATCTCTTTTTATATCATGTTAGCTCCAGACTATTTGGAATAAGTTACAAACAGGGTAACCTACTTTCGTATTATTCTGTGATCTTTTTTCTTATGGTTTAATCCTGCAAGAGGGACATCCTGTGCTACCATTTTTTGATCCATACTTCTGTAGTAGATGCTAAACTATTTTGATTTTTTTTCAATATCACATATTCTTTTATACCATATTGATGTGGTTACCTTCATGTTTCGTTTGGTTCATTTGTGGTTGATTTGTAGACTTAGTGACTATATGGAAAGGAACAGGCGACACCCCTCCTTCAAGAAACGCCGCAACCCTAATAATAGTAAGGGTGGTAACAAAAGAGGGAAATTTGGCGAACAGTCTTCAGAAAGCTCTAAGGCTTCAGAGACAGTCTACAAAATATTATGTCAATCTAGAAAAATCGGTAGTGTCATTGGGAAAGGTGGTGGGATAGTCAAAGCCTTGCGAGAAGAGACCCAAGCTAAAATCACAGTTTCTGACTCATTTCCTGGTTCAGAAGACAGAGTAATAACAATATCTAGTCCTTCAAAAATGCCAGCAAAAAGTAAAACAAGTGAAAATCAGGAAAATAATGATATGGAGCTGCATTGTGCAGCTCAAGATGCTTTACTAAAAGTTCATGACAGAATAATTGAGGAAGACATAGATGGTGAAAATGCAATAACTGCACGCCTGCTTGTTCCGAACAATACAGTTGGGTGTATTTTGGGGAAAAAAGGAGATGTTATTACGAGATTAAGGAGTGAAACTGGTGCCAGCATACGTGTTATGCCTGCAGATCAACGTCCTGCATGTGCTATGGCTACTGACGAGCTGGTTCAGGTACTGCGCTAATCTTCCATGCTCATAATTTAATTTTAACTTCCATATCTTTAGCACTGGGGGGAAAGAAAATCTTATAAGTTATTTGTCTTCAGATATCAGCCAAACCAACTGTTGCAAAAACGGCTCTGTATCAAGTGTCTACATTGTTGCATCAGAATCCACGAAAGGATAAGCCTCCAGTAGTTAAGGGCCAAAACATGCCTCCTACAAACTTAACACGGGCCGAGCATGGGTCAAGTGTCCGTGGTGAACCACCAATGTCATGGATGGGGCCCACCAGATTTGGGCCCAATGGTGTTAATGGTGATAATGCTCCTACACAGATCTCTTCTGAGTTTTCCATGAAGATCCTTTGCTCATCAGCTAAAATTGGAGGGGTGATTGGTAAAGGGGGCTCAAATGTGAGGCAGTTGCAGCAAGAAACTGGAACTAGCATACATGTGGATGATGCTTCTGTAGAGTCTGATGAGCGTGTGATTCGGGTGTCTTCATATGAGGTCAGTAGCCTTCAATCTATAACTTATCTGTGCAAATTAGAGGTGGCAGAATTTGTGGATTGGGGCATGGACAAAAACAGGTAACTTTTGGGTGCGGGATGAACAGTTTGGTCAGTTTGGACTGACCCAGAAGTGTTATACATGTTATATCTTTCATATAATGATTTAGGAGGTTTTATGCATTAATGATAGTAAGATGCACATTGGGTTACACTTGGCCCGTTCCATTTTAAGCTAATGTTTTATGTTCACCTGTTTGACGCGATATGGAAACATAGCCCCATTTGACCATATTATAAGTTAATGGGCTTAAATTGTCATTCATACTGGTCAATTAAACTTTGTGCTGAAATCATGTCAGGCTTTAAGCAACCCAAGGTCACAAACAGTTGATGCAGTTCTTAATATTCAAGATAAAACTAGTGAACACAATGAGAAAGGGGTTATTACTACAAGACTTCTTATTCCATCTAGTAAAGTTGGTTGCATAATTGGACAAGGAGGTCAGGTAATCAATGAGATGCGGAGAAGAACAAAAGCAGATATCCGTGTTTTCTCCAAGGAAGAAAAATCGAAGTGTGCTGGTGAAGATGAAGAGCTTGTGCAGGTGATTTATTCTAACTTTTCTCAAACTAAGGCCTACAATTCACCATCTTGACCTTTTTAGGTGTCCGGGAGTTACAATGCCGCTAAAGATGCTCTGGCTGAGATTGCATTACGATTTAGAGCAAGATGTCTCAGAGATGCGAAACCTGGAACAGAGCCTTCTCCTGTGGGTCCAGTTCCAGGATTCATGCCACAGAGAAACTTTAGTGAAGGGCCATCTTCTTCTGGTGCCATACGGAGCGGTCGATCATTAGGCTTTGAACCCTTTCAGGTTAGTTTATATGCTTCTTCAGTTGAATGAACTGTTTAAAGGTTAGCTTATGTGGCTAAATTTTGCTTATATATACACACACAAAGGGTGGTGGAAGAGAGTATGGATCTCTTAGTTATCTAGCTCCTTCAAGGGAATACGAGCCTCATGGTTATCCAGTTCCTCCACATGTCTCTGGGTAACATACTACTCATTTAATATTGATTAGTTATCTTGTGTTCTTACTTCTTATTTACCTTTTGGTCATGTGTTTTACATCAATATATTTTATGTTTTATACAAGATACCCAGGTGCTGTGGACATGAAGATACCAAACAGTGGGCGCATTTCTGGTATAGGACCTGGAGTTCACAACACTAATGAGGTCAGTTAGTTCTTTAACTTTCCAATTTTCTAACTCGAGCTATTGAGTGTCATTTTAATTTTTTACATTCACTTCTCCTTGTAGTTGTGTATTTTGTTACTATTATCTGAGTAAGATCGAGAGGATTGGTTAAGCTATAATATAGTAATGATGCCACAGGTTTAAAAGTTTTAAGGTTGAAGTTGAAGCTCATATCATTCTTCTGACATGTATTTTCTGTTGTTATTATGCAAGTTTTTGCATAGTTGGCTGTTAGAATCAGGATTGATGCATAGTACAGTGATCAAAAACTTTTTTCACTTGATATAAGGTAAAAATTATCAGTAATTGTGATATGCAATGTAGGTTCCAGGAACATGGCTAAAACCCCAAGATCCATATGCTGTTGGTATGGAACTCATTTCTGGGATACTTGGCTCTAATGCCATCCATGGTGTCGATGTCTACCAAGGATACAGTGGTGCTGGTGGACAAACCCTTCCTCTAAATGCCACCTACAATAACTACGGTACTCAACAAGGTCCCTTTTCAGATATGAACTCTTCACACACATCATATCACACTACCACCACCGCCGCCGTCACCACCACTGCCACAGCCACCACTGCCCCCCCCACCATCACCACTGCCCTCACCACTTCCACCACTAACCCTCATCACCTGCCCTACCCTCCTCAACAAGGTCCTTACGCTGAAAGTTCTTATCAGTACGGGCAGTAAGTTTGGACCATTCTTGTACCATGATCTACAAAACTTTTTGCAAGACACCCAATGTCAGGACTGTTGGCTGACCTTTTAGAAATTTGACCAGAGATAAATGTTTAAGGTTTGGCACAAACATGACCCTTGTCTTGGCTAGAAATCAAGAGACGTGTCTTGTTGTCATTGGTCAAGTATGAGACCTATGGTTAGGCGCCTTGACATGTTATTTTCAGCCTTATTGATATTGTATCCAAAAATTTTTTAGATCTGCGATAATCCGTTTATGCACGTTCATAATTTTCAAAAACAAACCTAGGTTAAATTAGTGGTGTATATGAAAAAGCGTGTGGCTTGTGTGTGCCTGAAGATTCAACATATATGGTCTTGGCTCTTGAGACTTGGCTCTTGAGACTTGGCTCATGGTATGTTTAATAAGTGAGCTCTAGTCATGTGCTTACATAGGCTTGGCTCGTTATAGTTAGAGCTCACTTGATAGGAATGCCATGTTTTTTTATTTTATGTAACTGGTCTGTTTTAAGTTCTATATAATATAAGCTATAAACTTTGCCAAATCTCATGTCAATATATGTTATACCTGAAAAGCTTTCTCTTCAAGTGTGTGGCCAGAAGGTTCTACAAGTATGACCTTGAGACGTGGCTCAGTTTACGTACTTAAGTTACATAATAACTAAAAGCAGATATTTAAAAAAAAATATTACAATTAGAGCTTACTTTGTATGAATACCATGTTTTGTTACGGCCAGATGTGTAGGATGAATCCTTTTGTAAATCTACTCATCACGCAATTCCATCTAGACATTAAGCGATATTTTGCTTTTTAACACGGCTAGTCACTTAATTAGCAGTCGAAGGAGTTGTATTACATATGAACATGTACATCATTATAGTTTGACCAGACATTTTATAAGTTTATTACAATATCTTAATTAAACAAGGTATTACATTGAAATGATATATTTTTATTTTTTCAAATAATTATATTTTCTTGCTTTTCTAACAATTAATTGGCTTGACTCGTGTTCTGAGAACATAGTTTGTTAAAAATCTGTACCGACTAGAGATTCTTGTTACCATCAAAGAATGAAGTATTTGTGCTTATTTTGTTTAATAATATCATTATGTGAATAAAAAAATCGCTATGTAAGTACGTCAATTTGTAATGTAGATCCCTATGATGATTTTGTATGCGAATTTGTTCGATACTTAAAGGACTTTGCAATGGTTATGAACTATGTAGTGGATTCGTTGGTGGTATGTTTTAGTAAATTAAAGGACCTCTAGATTGGATTTGGTGGAGTTGTAATTTATAAATGATCAATAATATAGGTAATAAAAATGGTTTATAATTATTAAAGGATTTAGGGTTTAGGTTGAGTTCGCTTCATTTATTTCGATAGACCTTGAGTTTAGGTTGTTAAAACAAACAAAAATATCTAACAAAATCTCAACTCAATAGTATAGGCTGGACTCTGGAAGTCTGGATTAATAGTAGAATCTGGATCATGAGATGGGGAGACTAGAGAGTGCAAGATAAAGGGGGCTGGATTGGGCCCAAAGAGTTGATCCTTATTTGTCATATGGGCGGAAACCGGAAAAGTCATCATCAAACCGGTCCGAAAGAGCGTTTCTTATGACAAGTAATTTTATACAAGTTTGTTTGCAACGTGATGGATTTTAAGTGATAGTAGAAAGTTAATATTTTATGTCGTGCTAAATCGTACATATACATACACAACAACGTATTGTGTTTTCATAAAATCATTAAGAGGCTTTTGGTAGTTTTTTTAATGATCAATAAAAGGTTAACTCTTAATAATTAAAAGGTAGCAACTTATTGGTTATCTTTTATAAGATTATCTTTAATTGATTTAAATTTAATATTATCTTTTAACCATTAAAAGATTATTAATCTTTAAAAACTAACTTGTTAATAACAAACATCACATACCAACCTCTAACAACCTCTAATAATCATTAAAATACTATCAATCGGTTTTAAACAACTCAGCACAAATATTTACTTGCATGCCTTCATCACATAATAATCCCAAAGCCAAGCACATAGATCGTGAACTCTTTTTACAGAAAAATATATAAAAAAACGAGTAGTTAAAAATGTAATAAAATAACAACAATAATATAAACAAATTTTACTTCCACATAGGGATTAGGGAGTAACACGAATTTAGTTTTCTTCAAGTATCACTTCCTTGTTTCCACAACACAATTCACAACTTAACGACCTCCGGAATCTGCACCGGATACCGATGAATACAGTCCCCCCACGGTCCCCCACCCACCGGCGTTTCAACGCTCCGATTACACCTCCACACGGCGCTGTTGCACTTGAACCCACTCCCAAGCGCTATCTGCCAACCCTATCCCCTTTCTTCATCCTCCCTTTCGATTCAATGTAGCTTAGCTCATACCACAACGACGACGATGACGTATTCCCCAACCGGTGCAACGTCATCCTCGACGCTTCTATCTGCTCCGCCGATAGCCGGAGGTTCCTCTGCACCTCGTTTATCACCGCCCTGCCGCCGGCGTGTATGCAGAAGTGATCGATCGCCTGTGTGAAGTCTGGAACGTAGGGTTTCCATTTCAGGTTGAGAAACCTCCGGCAGAGTTGATTGAAACTGTAGTGGAGGAGCTCCGATGACGGTAAGAACGATGGAGCTATCGTCGTGATGTTTGATTTCAAAGCCTCTGCGCCGATTTGTGATAGGTCTTTTGATAGTTTGATTCCTGAGTTTCCTTCGCTGTCTTCCTGTTGGTGGATGCATCTGTAGGATCTGTCGTCGGAAGCTTTGTTTGTGCGGACGACGTTGAGGAGTGTGTACTTCGATCGCCGCCGTGCACGGCGGTTGTTTGATAGCAGCACCGCCGCGGCGCCCAATCGGAACAAGCAATTCGGAAGGAGCATTTCTCGTTCGTTTCCTTCGTAGTAATTTGGAGTAATGATTTCAGTACTGATCACAATCGCATTCGAATTCGGATGATTGTGAAGCAAAGTTTTAGCTAGATCTACAGAGATCAATCCGGCGCTACATCCCATACCTGTCAGATTATAGCTTCTAACATCACTTCTCAGGTTATACCTGTTCATCACCATCGCCACCAGCGACGGTGCCGGAGAAAACACGCTGCAATTCACGATTAAGATGTCGATATCTCTAGGTTTCAGATCTGTTTTCTCGATCAGAGAATCAATCGCTGAGAATATCACGAGTTCAGCCTCGACTTTCGCATCCTCCATTGTAAGCTTAGGCGGAATGTAGTGAAAACCTGGAGCTAAACACGTCTCTTCGCTTAATCCAGAACGTTCTAGAATACGCACCTGAAACTCGAGGCTTTTCCGCTTGTTTTTGCGGATGATCTCGGAGTTCTCCATGAAGAAGGAGAACGGTGATCGCAACGCCTTCGGCGGAGTGTAGCAGGAGTAATCGACGAGGTAGACGGAGGTAGGTTTTGAGATGAAGGAGACAATGGAGATGATGATGATGGTGATGGTGATGGTGATGATGATTGAGATGGAGGAGAATGATGGTTGAATGAGATGAAGGGTGGCGGTGGTGGTGGTGAGAATGAGGAGGTATGAAAGGATGTTGTCGATGAGGTGGCGGAGGAGATGGTTGAGGTTGACGGTGGTGGAGAACGCCGGTGAGTTTTCCGGCATCGTTGGTGATAGGAGAGTTGGAAGATGTTTGTATGTGCATTAGAATGTAAAGGCGGGGTTTATGACTTTACATTGGTTTCATTTATAAATTGGATTTTAATAATTTAAAATAGAGTTAATTACATAATTGGTCCCTATCATTTATTAAAAATAACAAGTTCGGTACTAAGGGTTTTTTCTAACAGATTGAGGTATTGTGCTTTAAATTCTGTAACAAATTAAGATATTAAAACTAACAGTTATTAGTTCTTTTGTTAAATCCAAGGACATATTTATCTTTTTATTTTACAACTATTAATGTAGTTAAAAGGATTGTTTATGTCATTTATTACAAATAAGGATTGTTTGTGTAATTTAACACACACACACGTGTGTGTGTGTATTAATTACACATTTGTTCCAGGATAATTTCACTACCACCATTGTCTACCATCACCCCATCACATTCTCCTCACTACCACTATTGTCTTCAGCTCTATAAATAAAACAATAACAACATCATCGCTAGCTTCACCACCACTGACCACCAACCACCAACCATGCACCCAACCACCACCATCGGCTACCATCACCACTAAGCAACAACCACTAGTCGGAAGTGACCACCACCAACCCCCACATCATCATCACCATCGCAACCTCACCATCAATATCACCACATTATCACCACCATCGGACATCATCACAATCAGAATATCACCACAATAAAAAGCATCACCACTATCACACCATCATCATCATCTCCACCTCCACCATTGGTCCATTATCATCATCTCAACAAATCCCCATTCCTTTTACCCTGTTAACCTTAAAATTTAAATAAAACACCCAAATCGTTGGTTGTTTATTGAAATCAAGGGTGGTGCAACTGTGGGTGTTCATGAGGCTCAATTAGGGTTCAAATCCAATCCATGCATTACTCGATTTCTTGGGACCATTGCTCCATTAGGCTTCATATCTCAATTACGGTGTTCGGTGATGGTTGGGTGTTCAAAGGGTTAGCGCTTGAAGGTGAACGAGGTGATATTGAATAAGGTTGTGGCAGGCGGCGACAATGGTGAGTGGTATTGACGATGGTGAGTGGCGGCAAAGAGAATCTGATTATGGTGTCTCTAATGTGTGAGAGTGAAGCGAAAATGACGATGGAGGTGGTTGGGGGTTGGATTCTTTTATTTTTTACGATCAATAGTTAGTTACATAAATAGTCCTTAGAACAACAAAAGGATAAATAAAATGACAAAAGTGGACCTTGAATGGGTATTTTTAGTAATTTCAGTTAAATTTAACAGAAAAACTAACGTCTATTAGTATTAATATCTTAAATTGTTACAAAATTTAAAACACAATACCATAACCTGTTACAAAAAACCTTTAATACTCAAACCTATTATTTTAGATAAACCATAAGAACTATTTATGTAATTAACTCTTTAAAATATAACGTATCAGTAATAATAAACCGTATTATTAGTTTGGTCAATTATAATTACGATTTTTATCTTTGTTACCAAATGAAATCTTAGTAGCATAATCGTTTATTGATTTACACTTAATTAACGTTCGATTTTACTCACA
This sequence comes from Flaveria trinervia, assembly GCA_025506515.1. Classification (NCBI taxonomy): domain Eukaryota; kingdom Viridiplantae; phylum Streptophyta; class Magnoliopsida; order Asterales; family Asteraceae; genus Flaveria; species Flaveria trinervia. The sequence continues at coordinate 98,669,776 of CM046452.1, forward strand.
ATGATTGTTGCAAATGAAAAAAGAAAATGTACTACGAAAATGAGTGAAAATGAAGTGAAAATTAAATGTAAATTGATTATAATTATGCTATAAGAATTGTCTTTGATAATAAAAAAAAAAGTTAAGATTATCAATGATTAAACTAATATTTTGAATTATTATCGACTAATAGGTCATACTTTGGATTATTAAAATTTAATTTGTCTATAATAAATCTAAATTTTTTTAAAAAAAGATGAAGAAGTTAATTGTAAAATTTTATCTATTTTTCCGTTCACTCACTAACTCGTATAATATTTATTATTCAATTTACAATTCACTACACTCACTTCCCTCCCATTAAAATGTGACCATACCCATCATCTCATGTTCCATGTATTCAACATGTGATACGGTGTTGAGTGTTCCACACCTTTCACTAGCGTGAGAGCCTACTGTCCACATTAGCTCTCCAATGTCTTTTACGAAGGTACTCCCTTATCTCTTAGGGTTCATAAAAATAGATTTATATAAAAGTTACTGTATAATTAGTGACTTAATATATAATTAATTTCTACTAGGAAATAGATTAATATAAAAATTTAATGTATTTTTATGGACTTATTATAAAATTAATTTCGTTTAGCAGATCATTATGTATGATATATACAGAGACGGTCTTATATGACATTTTATGTATAATATTTAAAATCATAGATATATACTTAATCATTAATATAAAATTTTAATATATGTAGAATTTGATTGTCCTAAATATAACATTAAGTTGGAGGTTATAACTCGCAACTTTTAAAAATGAGTATTGTTATTATTAGTTATAATAATTATATTCAATTTTAATAAAAAATATTTTTGAGTATATATTCTTAGTCACAAGAACCGTTGTACCAATATCTCTCACGTTGGCAAAGCTCAAAGTTATACAGAAAAAAACTGCTATTCACAAAATGGAAACTTATTATTATTAAGAGATTTTGATTTTGATATTTGAAGTTTCATTAAACATTTAAACGGCTATATAAAAAATAATACATATTTACCTTTTGTTTTCTTTATTCCTTATTACTTTTCAAATCTTCTAAAATAATACGAATTGAGATTTCCTGTTTAACGCTTGTCATTCCAATTTATTAGTTCATATACAACAAACATATGTCGAGACAAACAATTAAACATGTGTTGAACATCCTAATTTGTCCAGAAACCACAAATCCCTTGTTCCTCACGCATCTAAAACACGCAAATGGTGCTATCATTGACTGGAATATTGGTTGTGATTTCTATCCAATGTCATTGTGCATTTGCGCCTCAAAAATCTCCATACTCGGGTGGGTCAACCGCCCGAATTTATACGGGTAAGAGAAAGCAACACGCAAAATAAATGCAAATAGACTAAGAGCATCCATAAAGCATGGTTTTTATTTATTCTCATAGATGCTTAGATGGAAAAGAGAGAGCAAGCAATATCGATGTGGTGATGAGAAAGCGCACTCCGTAGCTTGGGAGAAAAAGCTGACTTCTATGAGAGTGAAGGAGAGAGAATGAAGTTGTCGTTTGTGGCTTTGGAGAGACGACATGGTGGCTCGTAAAAGGCACACTCCACAGCTCCAGGTAGTTGACGTGGAGGCATCCGTAAGCCTTCCGTACACAAGTGAATGAAACTGTGATACCCATGTGAGCTGACCATCACCAAGCATTATTGTTATGAACCTCCAGTTTCACATTCCGATAGCATAAAATACTGAATTGTCTTAAAAAGGCTTGTTTTGTGGGCGCTAGAAGTAGCCAATGATACTAAGAATGCTACGTATTTAAAAAATAATAATAATAATAAATAAATAAATAATATAAAGTAACGACATCCAACCCATTACCGAACCCGACCCACATCTTACGTGCCCTAACGCTCTTGTCTCGTATGCTTCCTCCTTTCACTTTTCCCCTACTCCTATCTCAAAAACTCCTCTTTCCCTATCTAGATTCTCTCTATACATACAACCATTTATATATATTGTGGTTATTTGACATGATACTGACTAAATAGTCGATGGTCCTGAGGGTAGAGCACTAGGACCCTTTTTAACAGGTTTCTCTATGTTACAACCCATCTCAATTCCAGAAAAAGCTAGTCATAAACTACTAAAATTTATTTTATTGACCCGGGACTTTTTCGGACATGACCACACAAAGAAAGTGAAGGTTTAGTAAACTTGTGCCTCGATCAACATACAACAAGAAAGCATGAAGAGTCGCCAGAAATATTTCAAGAAATTAGTGACAAACATTTCAAAAACTTGGTTGGCCAAGGCATGAAGTGATGAAACCACACATAAGCTTAAGCTAACCTCAAACCTCTAATTGTATCAACAAATACACTCAACAAACACACCTGTTCTCATCCGCTCATGTGTAAACGAATCCGACTCGGTGACTCGGTACTGTAAATAGTATATATCTACGGTGAATCTTCAGTTGCCCGATGGTGGTGCTGACCAGACCAGAAGTAGAGTTTTAACCAGAAAAATTAGTCATCTTGTTCATTCCCTTCCTTATCTAATGTCACATTACTATGAGTCATTGACCCTTGTTCTTCATTCCCATCCTTCTCCGATGCAGCATTACTGTGAGTCATTGATCCTTTTTCTGCATTTCCATCCTTTTCGGTTTCAGAATTACTATGTGTTGACCCTTGTTCTTCATTCCCGTCCTTTTCTGATGCGGAATTACTATGAATTGACTTTTTTTCATCATTCGTGTCGTCCAATGGCACATTACTGTGAGCTGACCCTTTATCTTCATTCACATCCTTCTCAGATGCAGAATTACTGTGAGTTGACCTTTTCTCATCATTCGCATCCTTGTCAGATGCAGCATCACTGTGAGTACTTGATCCTTTTTCTTCATTACCATCCTTGTCAGATGAGGCATTATTGTGAGTACTTGATCCTTTTTCTTCATTCTCGTCCTTGTCGGATACAGTATTACTGTGAGTACTTGACCCTTTTTCTTCATTCCCGTCCTTGTCGGATGCGGCATTACTGTGAGTACTTGACCCTTTTTCTTCATTCCCGTCCTTGTCGGATGCGGCATTACTGTGAGTACCTGACCCTTTTTCTTCATTCCCATCCTTGTCGGATTCACCATTACTGTGAGTACTTGAACCTCTTTCTTCATTCCCGTCCTCATCAGATGCAGCATTACTGTGAGAAGTGGAGTGTTGACCAGAAAAGTCTTGTTCATTTTCATCATTACTCGAGCCTTTTTCTGCACTATCGTTACCAGATTGAGAAGTAGATGAGGATTTGGAGCTTTCCTCGGCCATATCGATTAGCACTCTATCAATATGGCTTAGTATATCTCCATCCGACTCTTCTTCTTCTTCTTCTTCCTCTTCGTTTTCCTCTCCCTCTTCTACATCCACTTCATCCCCACCGCCTGACTTAATGCTATACTCTTCTCTAGAATATTCATCTGAATCATCATTTTCATCACTAGGGTTTTCTTCATCTTCATCCTCGTCAGCAGCATTATTATATTCAAAGACGTGGTCTTGGTCAAAATTAAGATGCAAACTTTCTGTGAAGGTAGTTTCATCTTCACTGCTGCTACTGCTTGAGCTCTCGCTCTTAGTTAAGAAACTTGCATTTTCTTGGAATGCCATGTCATCTGAATTTGATTTATTAGGTTCCTTAGGTTCACTTGTTGATGCAGGAAAAGACTGAAAAGTGTCCCAGTCATCTTCTTCATCTTCATCTTCATCTTCGTCTTCGCCTTCTTCATTGTTATCTTTAATCGCTGATGATGGAGGTGGGATTTCTTCTTTTTGTGATGGCAACTTGATCACCAAAGGTGGCATGGAGGATTTTGTCTGGGTTGAAATTTGTTCTTGTGTTACAGAAGCACGGATTACATCCTGAATTTGCAAAAATTGATTGTCAGGGTGAATACTTGATTTGGCTCATTTTATACAAGACAACCCAGATGGAACCATTCACGAAAGAAGTTAAATTAATCATTTATACTTGATACTGAAAGAGGATCACCTGAAGTTTCTGCCTCCGTGTAACTGGCATTGATAATAGGGCATCCTTGAAGTAGACAGCAGATGTTGGACTTTGAGCAAGTTGAGAAACAAGTCTCACGGAAGCAGTTCTTAATTCTTTGACTTCCTGCCATTAAAATGTATCAACTGGATAACTAAGAGATTATCAAATAAAGACGAAAACAACATATAAAAAATCGGCTTAAAAATGCAGAATATTGAGGATTGCTATCACCTGAGAGAAATCATTTTCTGAAGCTAACAGAACCATGAGAATTGCTTCAAGAAGGAGGCTCATCAAACTTCTCTGAGATTCTGCAGCTTTAGACGAAGTATGCAAAAGCATCAAGATTTTCAAACAATCTCCAGCAACGGTTACTGCTTCCTTTGTAACAGGTTTCTGTCGAAATAAACAATTTTTAAGAAGGTCGAAATGAGAGGGAAAATCCAATAGAGATGATACCTTTAACACTTGCTTAATGACCCCAAATATATCGTTAAGAAGCTCCCCAATAAAGAAGGTTAGAAATGTGTTGCTTTCAGTATTGAAATCTCGTATTACACCTGCTAATGTTTGCAAGGCGATGGCCTGAACCTGCACATGAAAGAAAAATGGTTGTTGCTAGAAGTCACAATTTTGACACATTCAATTTTGATTGGATCAATTAACTCAGGTTTTGTCTCTAATGGGCCCAGAATGCATATTCAATTAAAAAGACTACAAAAGAAACAAGTGGAAAGTCACCCACAGTGAACTTTTAATGTAAAAACCTCCTAAACCAATTTATTCAAAAAATTTATAATGGGGCTTTGCAAACGACAGTCCTAAGTGCTTCTGTTATCAACCAATCTTTAACATATTTTGCTAAAGTTAAAGATTTAATAAAGAACAAATTTCAGACATCTCAATCAATTTTCACTTATTCGACCCACTTTTCTCTCACAACCGTATTTTTTCTCACTATTTAGCCGATTATAGATTTATTACTTGCAAAATGCCATTTTGTTTTAATCTTTTTAGAGCCTCATGTATGTGTGTGGATCATTTGAACCAAAACAATGCAAAAGGTTCTGAACAATATCCTTAGGACTATTGCTCTAATTTCAATTATTAAGATAATATAATACAATAATGCCATTTAAAACTAATTGTTGATAGAAGAGACAGTTTGTACAAAAAATGTGTCCAGTAAACCAAAGCGACATGATTTGGCGTTACCAAACCCATCTAACCCACCAATTTTACCACCTTTAGCTGCCGCTCTTGCATGTTATTACCTGTAAGCATTGATCACTAAGGACCTCATGGAAAGAATTGGTACATTGGCATAGCATGCTGTAGAATATGGATTTACTCTCTTGATTAGCATTAATAAGTTCAATTTCATAAGTTAATTTAGCAAATGTGATAATTTGCTCAAGAGAGAAAACAAGCTTCTTTTGCGATAATTGCAATGACTTTGTTGTCTTATCCTCCAACAAATGGATGCTCTTGACACAGTTGTTGGTTAGATTAACATTCATATTCAGACAAGCCCTGGTCATAGTCCTCAAATAGCATACATCATCATCATCCAGTGTAGGTTTTTCTGCGAAACAACACTCAGTTTATACCTTTTTAATTAATACATTAAATGATACACTGATATAAGTTATCAAAAATGCATATAGGATAAAAATACTTAAGACTCACCATAAAGGAGCTTTTTCAGCATGCCGACCAGAGATTGAACATAATTAACAGATTTCAACAAGAATGCGTCATTTGAAGCTTCTCCGATGCATTTATATCCAATGATGAAAAATGCCAATGCTAGTCGTACTTGATTCTGTATAGACAATAAAAAAGAGTAACACTAAAGATTTATTAGTATGTGGTTAATAATGGAAACTTAGGGGAAAAAAATTATAACGTCCGAATAAAGTGAACTAGTAACCTTGGGTTCGAGACGCATCAAAAGGTTTGTTGCTGTAGTAAAAGATAGAGATATTTTATCGTCCCAATTTGATTGACTGGATGGTAATGCATCGGAACTGACACAAAGCAATATAATACTTTATAAAATAATAATTTGTGGTTATATTTTATAATATAGGTGGTCCTAAAAATACATACAGGACAGAGAGTTTGTTGTTTTTAGTTACCTTTGTAAAAACTTGAACATAAAGGACATACAAAGTTCAGCAGCTTGATATGCAAAATCTTCAGTTTCAAAGAAATCTTTAGGGCAGTTCTGAACAATCTGTAAAATAAAGCATGCAATTAATTTTTATCATCAAAACAAGTATACAACTGATTACAATGCGATAAATTTAAAATTTACATTTACCTGTGATAAAACTGAGATTGCATGACTATCCACTATATCCTCCATGAAGATGTAGTATGAAAAGACCTATATTGATGAAGTTTAACCTTGTTACAGAAAGAGGAGCACAAATAACTGATGCCACCAATACAAACAAATAGATAATGAAAACTTGTATAGAGAGTAAAGACTTCAAAAAAATCACCTGCAGCAGTTCCCTGCATACATCGATGGTAAGAAATCCTGTCTTAAAGAACTTTTCTGCAGAAAGAAACCCAAAAACTGGTAAAATTATTTCATAGAACTTCATAGCTGTTGAGTCTGTGTCAGGAACTGGTGAGTCACTGCCAAAGTTGGATTTTACATAATCCAATGGGATAATGGTTTCATCAGGAGTAGCATGTTGTCCCTGAAAGAGAACAAGTAAAGAAAAGCTCCATAGAAACTGATAATCTTGTTGCTTCAATTCGACCATATTGTATCCAGAGAAAAAGACACTTTTGGATGTGTTTTCTGCTGTTGATGATTCACTCGCATCTCCATCTACTGGAACGGCATCAAGTGAAACTGCTTGCAAGATAAATGGCCAGGATTCTTCTAAACATGGCTTTAACTTTTTGGCAACCAGAGAGGATTGGATTCCATCAAGAAATGGTTTCCACTGGAATGGAAAACAGAGATATATTAAATTAAATGTGCATGCAGTTGGTTCGAAAACTAAAAAGTATACAAATGCATATAGCCATATATAGCTTACGTGTATATGAGGACGTGTGCGGAAGCATACATAACTGTAATCCTTTAACAGAGATAGCCAGTACTTGCCCAATGTATTTGAACTTTTTGAGAATAATGGTAATAGTCCAAGATACTCCTCTGGGATGCTGAGCTGTCTCCTCAAGAATGCATATGTATAACATTTGAGAGATGCATGTGCAGTTAGAAGTCTTATCTTGATCTACAAAAGAAGTAGAGAGAAAATCATTAGAAAGAAGCTTGAAAAATTCATGTTTATAGAACCAAGCAATAAAGCATATATGATGTAAATCTAAGTGGAGAAAAAGGTCAACCTTGCATGAAACCCATTCAGCAAATGACGGATAATAAAGGTCTTTAAAGTCCTCAAGGGGTTGAGAAAGCAGTGCAAATATTCGTTTAACTGCTAACTGATCGCCACTGATCATGCCACTTGTTAATATCTGCACAAATTATCTATCATTTTACCCTCACGAAAAGCAGTTTTTCACAGCACAAAATAAAACAATGTCTGTGCATTGAACCTTCGAAGCCAGCAGTAGACCTGCTTCCAAGAGAGTAGGTCCTGATGACGTGTCCAATGCTGTACGAACAGCAGATACAAGCTGGGCCTGATATTTTAAATGATATTTGGTTATACATTTAGTAACTAAGGTCAATGGCAGCAGACTGAAATGATATTCGAGCATACCTGGTTCTGTTCTAATAATAAATGTCCAGGGAGGTCAGGGTCTGGTACCTTGCCAAACTGAAAATCATATACAATAAAAAGAATAGCTCCCAGTAGTTATTCACTTGAGATATAATGTACAACACTAATGAATATGAGGATGACCTAGGAATATCAATAATGGCAACACTAGATAAAACAGTAGGTGATGTACATCAATTACATCACAGATATGTACCTTGTCCAGAATAGTACTTAGGAGTCCCACACCAATTGGCCGCATGTTTTCAAATTGAATTGTGCTTATCTATGAGTAATATTATAAACACTAATTAAGAATGGCAATAGGTGGTTCCACATGATATTATAATTATTTTGATTACACTCGTCACTCGTCACCTGATAAGCAAGAGATATGAGCTCCTGAACCTGGAGGATTAACCAGTCACCTGATATCAGCTCATTGGCTGGCTGGCTTCTTGCTAATGATAGGTCAAAGTGAGCAGGATTTTGTCCAACTGCATCTGGTACATGACTCAAGCACCTGGTTCCAAAAAGATACATAGGTACTTAAATCAATTAATCCTAAATCAAAGTCTAACCAGTAGATCCATCAATGATTTCCTAATATTTTCATGTATAGCAAGCTGCCAAGCTTCAAAATAAATATTTAATTCAAAGTTGGCTGACTGGTTACTTAATTATAAGTATATGAGCAAAAGAGGAGCAAAGCATTATCATTGCAAGTTATTTAGTCTTTGAATAGGCATAAAGAACAAACTGCGCATGAAAAGGAAGCAGTACGTGAAACAAAGATGTGATCCATAAGTATTATTAGATTAGGCATAGGTACACATACTCTGAAGCAAATACTCTTGTTCGATATCTGAGGTACTTGTCTCTGGCAGAATTAGGTAATGCTTGAGAGCTAGAAACCATGTTCTCATCATCTTCCCCATATGATGTGTCCCCACCAGGACCACTAAAGGAATCATCTTCCACTTCTTTGTTGGTTCTATTATTTCCACTTGATGTAGCAAGAACCTGAATTAATTCAATATTCAAGAGTCAAGTTTCCTTTTGAACTTCAGTTTTGTTTCTACCATTTCATAAAGTAGGTGTGATATGTAGATACAATCAGAATGATAAACAATGATTAAGAACAACGTTAATACTGAGGTACAAAAAAGATATTAATAGAACACATTTTACACTAAGCCTTCATATGCAAAACAGAAAATACTTAAGAGCTAACATACCAAGTTACGGCATATTGCTAGCCACCTAGATGGAAATGATGGGCATGATGCATAGAGCAATCGCATAATTGTGGTTTTCACCAAGCTCCCAATCCTATGATAACAAAATGAAGTTTTAAAAAACCAGGCATTAAAAAGATATATATTGTATATCTGCAATGTTACGGTTCTTATGACAAATATGTTGCAGACTATTTATACATACTTTAGTAGAGGGGGCAACAGGGGTCTATGAACGAGCATCATACATATTTAAGTACAATGTGTAAGGAATGCCACTACAGTCAAGCCGAACGTTTACCACTATCGACTATATGATATTCTAAAATAGGCGGAATAGAAACAGGGTCAAAAGTCATAAGAGAAGTATAATGTTATAGCAGTTATTATATGTACTGAACTTTGCATTTCCCGGTGGCTGCTCTCATTGTTTAGGATTTCCAAACGACACAATGTCTTGTACTGTATATTGTATAGATAGGCTTCTATTTTTCTTGTAATTTAGGTTTTTACTGTGCAATGTCCAAGCAACTTGGGTCTTAATAATTAAATACTATTGTCCAAACTGATCAACACCAGTCTTGTTCAAACATTTACTAGAAAAAAATGGTGACGCAAACCAGTATAGAGAACATCTGAAGCAAATAAATTAGAATTTTAGACCAATAAACATGTCACTATTTATCAGCCAAGAAAATAGTAATGCTTATAAATAGATGAGATCTACATTCTACAATAAATCCATATTCTGACAAGCCAGCTAATGAACTTAAAGATGATATAGAAATAACAGGATACATACTCGTTGTCAGTTTCCTCGTCTAGCATGTGGAACAAATTTTCTTCTATTTGTTCATCAATAATGGAATCCTGCAAGTAGTCCCATAAGTAAATTGACATGATCAGCAGATAAGAACCAAGTTAATGAATCTTACATTGACAATAATGAAAAGTTAAGGTACTAACTATGAAGTGACAATTAGCATGCTCACATTTTTAATTGGCACATAAAAACAGTAAGGAAGCAACTATTGATTACAAACTAAAATAAGTAAATAGCTTCTTACATGGAAAATCCACAACTTTATTTCTGATTATGTCAGGATGTGAAATAACTTAATGCAGTTAGCTTAGATATACCATTATGAATACGTTGCTTACGCACACAAGCTTTCATATAATTAAGAGACAAACAAGTGATCTGAGAAAAGTAGATGAAACAAACACATGATAACATATATTGAAAAGAAAAAAATACAGCATCATTAAGTGTTACATACCGGATCTTTCTCAATGAGATGTCGTAGAGTGGCCACTGCAAGATGTCGCAAAGTTGGCTGTTGCAAAGGTAAAACAGTTTCAGGACCATAAGAGATACATTATAAGCGTACTTTGACAATCATTTTCAATAATTACCTGTCTTGATGAAAGAGTTGAGAGGAGGATTTTCACATGAGAATGAACGGTAACAGCTTGGGGAGCAAAGAGGACAAGTTGTTGTGTAAAGCGAACACTCCTGCAAAAGGTGACACACACTACATAAATAAAATGTCTAAAACCAATAACCATGACTTAAAACCATCTCCATTTCTCCACCTATAAAAAACACAGAACAAGTATTTATTTTTTAGGAATATTCTTCCTTAATTATTTTCATCTCCAACTGTCTTTTCCAAAATATTCCAACTCCAAATTTGTATACCAACTTAATTTATCTAAGCACTACTTCAATTTAGCTAGATTTATGTTTATTTAAAGATTTTAATAATAATATATCTATCTATTGATGATAATAACTAACAGGTTAAAGCAGTTTACAAATGAGTTACAATGACAAATTATATTCTTGAAGGAATGAATATTGCTTCCTCCATATTTGGAAGATATATTGCTTGCTCCAAAAATTTCTTCCTGTTTGGAGATTAGTTGTAGTAGATTTTATGTGCTCCAAATATCCATTTTTGGAGATAAAATGGTATTATGCAGGAAGGTTGGAGACAGCTAAACATACTGTCTGCAAATGTATGGTAACGCTACTTACTCAAGAAGTGTTGCTGTTTCTTGCTGCAAGCTTATCTCTGCAATGACAGACTGTACAAAATCAAACAATTAACAACATGAATATATTTTCTGAGCCATATTATTATTGACTCAACCAAATAAAGATGAAAAGTTATAAAAACAAACCTTGCAGCGGGAAAAGAATATACTTCCAGGGTGAAGTTCAGGACCAAGAACAGCAACTACTGCATTTATGAGATGACCCACTTCTTGCTGAAGCACTACCCATCCATTCTCCTCAGATAATAGGATATCCATAGCAAGCCCAAGTGTTGCCTGCAGATAGTTAATAATAAATGATAAAATGCTCTGAATCTGCTAGATTAGAGAAAAGAAATGGAGGGAAAAAAGGATAATACTTGAACATGTGACACGTATGACAAGGAAGCAGCTTCTACAGTTAAAAGAAGACCATGCAAAGCCATAATTGTAAGCTAGCTATAGAACTCTTAGCTAGCGACAAGAGAGAGTTCACAGTGGATGGTACTAAACTAGATAATGCCATCCCTCCTGCACTGCAGGCAACATGTCAAAGATGAAACCTTTTGCTTTCAGAAAAAGCCAAAAACATCAAGACAATATTATATTTATGATTTGAATAACGTAACACAAGTTCTTGAGTGCCAAAGGAAAGCGGAATAAAAGAGAATTGTTGAAAACTATGCAAATGTTCTTTTCCAGAGAAGTAACATACCTGCGGTGGATGCAACCAAGAGCAAGAGCAATTGACCCGGCATAGTGAGGATCTGTTGCCCCGGTTACATCAGCAACCAGTGATCTAGTCTGGTTGGAAAAATATATATAGAGATCAGAAATTAAAACATGCCACAGGCATAATATGAACAATAAAATCTGCAATATAGAACTAAAAGCATAACTTCATGCATAAAAGTATAGTGAATAATCTACCAATCTGGCAGTAAACGTATCGTTTCCAAGGCGAGCTAAAAGCCCAAGCCCTTCTGATGACGCTCTACGTTGTGATTCACAGATGCTACCCTCAGCTAGGATACCCTGTTATAGAAAGAACAAAAATTACCAATTAAAAGCATATAGCATAAGCTTCAAGTAAAATGTAAAACTACACCGCAAAGAACCTGAAAGATCCCCTGCACAGCATTTAATATTTCCATTTCTAGTGGCTGGGTTCGGAATGTGAGTGTGGCCTGGGAAATGAGGAATAAATGAGCCAATATCAGATCTGTTTCAGATATGTATGTTGTTAATGAAACAGAGAGAGTATTAGCACCTTTAACCCAGAAAGTAATCCAACACATACGTTTGTGACGCTGACTGCATGGATAGCGTGTTTCTTTCCAGTTTTTAGACACTGTTCAAGTATGCTAAGAAGTGATAACATCTCACTGCTATCCTGGGGTAATATTCAGATTAAGTTAAAAATGACATCCAAGAATATATAATAATCTGTGCAAAGAGGAGAATGAACGGACACTGAGAAAACACTACCTGAGTAGCAAACATGACCCCAAAGCAAAGAAGCATTTGGTTCACCAACATCTTGCTAATAGTCTCGGGCTGCATATTTAACCAATAAGTGGCCAATATAGTTCCACTAAAGGATCTAATTCCTAATTTAGAAATAGTTAACATAGACAAATTGAAGACCCAAGAAGCCTACATAGGCGGAATATGAACTCGAAGAATATTCTATTGAATCAAAACGTATAGGTACATTGTGCACATTACACAATTGTTTAGCCAGCAGATGAAACGAGATCAAATACTTACATGACCCTTTTCCCTTTTTGTCAACAATACACACACGCACACATACGTGAGGATAACCTAATCTACCTGAGGAAAAGTAGAGAGCTCATTCTCCCAAACACAAGGCAAAACACCATCTTTTCCACCTTGAAATGCTCGAAGTTCATCTTCAAACCAATCCCTATGAGCCAGCAAGAATAAACAACAGTCAAAATTTCAACAAAAGGGTCTGCACACATGTTGCAGAATCTTTAAGAATCATGAATCCAATAGTTGAGATTGCAAAGAACCAATCATAGTGAATATGTAAATACCTTCCAGGAATCCAAGGACCTAACCAAGCATCTCTGCTGTCCAAAAGTATCCTCAAATAGGAGCTTTCTTCATACTTGGATGCTTCTCTGTTTCCCAAACCCCATAAAAAGTCTTAAAGAGATTCACATTTAACTAATAATGCACTGAAATCCAGCATGACATATAAAGTATATAGAATCATCGGATTTCACATAGAAATAAAACTTTATTACTTGAAGGGACTTGTGCATATTTGAATAATTTGAGGGTGGTCACTCTTGTATGCCATTGGATCATAAAGTGACTGGTAAGCTATCAGTGTTCTGCTGATGAATATGTCCATAAAAGGCTTTGCATCATTCTCCTTGATTGATAGAGAAGAAATATAGGATAATGCCCTGTTTCTCATCATACATTGTGCTTAACATCAGCAAAATAAAATACATTTATAGCTGAATATAAACATAGTACCAACGCTAATTGATTTCGTGCGCACCTATTAAGGTATAATAGCACTGGTTGGAGCAAGATTCCCTTGTTCAAAGCATCTTGAGAAACAAAGCATCTTATAAATGCAATTAGGGCATCGACTGCAGCAGACCACACTCTAGAAAGAGATACAAGAGCAAACATTAATCTAAGTAAATGAAATTCATTTTTTGAGGTCGATCTAAACAAAATGATAACCTTATTTTCGAAGACAGGTCCTCTGTTGGATTTACTTGATGATCTTGGACGCGACTAAAGACATCAGTCCATAAAGAAAGAATATCAAACACTTGATCTTCCATCTCCTGTACAATTCATGCAGTTGGTTTTAATAATCAAGATATACCATAATAATATTACCAAATATAAAAATAATAAATAGATAACTAGCCTCCTTTGGCATGGAAGACAACAAAGATGATAAGAGTAACCATCCAGCTTCTTTTTCAACTGTTGCAACCACAGGATTTTGATTAGCTTCTGTAAGCATTTTCCTAGCAACATCAAGCATTGTTCTGGGCAATCTATGCACAAAAATAAATAAATAAAACTAATTATTCCGTCGGCACATAAATGTTAATCAAAGTAAATTTGAAAAGTATTGTTACTTGGCTGGATAACCAAGAGGTAGCTTTGGGGTAACAGACGCAAGTGCAGCCAAAACTGTAGATTGTCCACTTAAAGAATCAAGCTCAATCTTCAGATTGTTTCCCTATATACCATTGTGAGAAAAGAAAATGAATAATTACTCGTGAATAAAACAAGAATAAAGATTCTAACATCAACAGCAACACAGCTTTCTTGCAACCCAACAGAAAATATAGGCCTCTTGCCATCTGAAATAACAATTAATGATTATGGAAGCAACTTTGTCACTAGCAAAAGATTAATGAATATTTAGAGGTCAAAATAAGCACAAATGCGATCAAAAGGCAGTCTCGCTGTAACAACTTGGGTTGTTTATCTTCATAATCCATTAAATAGAGTAGTATTGTTCGAAAGACAGTTAACATGCATGAACTTGTGATGTGATATTATTTTATGATCGCAGACAACCACTCTGATTATCTACAGTGTTGGGAAAACAAAAACTTCAATTAAAAAGGAAAACAATATAAAACCAACCAAACAATATTCGAGTATATATATTCAGATTATCAGCTGGGAGAAAATTGATTGAATTTCAATCTTTCACAAAAAAAATGCATTGCAGTCATACCTTCTCAAAAGACACATTTTCTCTCAGTGCCTTCAGTGTAGTGACCCCATAATTAACCAGGCCACCAACACATGTTGGATCAATCTCTGCCAATGCACGTAATGTCAAGGCTGACTCAGCACGTACCTAGCAAACATGTCACGTCAAAACTTCAAATAAGTACTTGAAATTGAAATAACCCAAACATAGAGAATAGATGTAGATTGTAAAATTGTTAGTCTTTACCAAAACACAAAAAAAATACAAAACAAGAGGGAAACAAAAGAAATGTTATTAGAGATTGGTTATAGGGTTTAAATTACAGAGCACCATTAATTTATTTCCAATGAGACAAGTATAAGGCAGTATGTGTCTCACGGTCAACTGAAAAGATTTAACAAAAAAATAATATCATACAAGTGGTGAAGAATTAGACAACGCTGCTACAGCTGTATCATCAAGAACCTCCTTGAATTCAAGCGGAACCTAAAGAAAAAAAAAGTGACTCATAGTCCAAAATGTAACCTCCAAAACTTCAAATGCATTTGGCAACTTTTGTCTCATGTCGTAATAAATTACATAAAACAGCCTCGGAATACACCTTACCTCTCCTAACGTTTTTAGGGCATATGATAAAGTGCGTAAAGCAGCAATTTTCATTGATGGACTTGCATCAGGGGACTGAAGCTGTAACAGAAAGTCCACACCAAGTCATTGAAGCTAAGTAAATCAAGATCATAACATATAATAAGTAATCAGACACAAGTCATTTAGCATACCTGCTTCCCTAGATTAACTAAGAAGACCCTTTGTGTTGGTTCAGTCATTTGATCAATCACACCAACCCGTAGGATATAAACAACACATGCCTTCAAGAAAATATAAATCATAAATAGCAGGTTGAATCTTGTGACTGAAAGTGCTAAGAATCAACTCTGTTAAATCCATAAAAATTAAAGAATAAAGTATCTAGCAGAATACAGGTTGCAACTACATAATGCCGTAGCTCTTTTGCTTCACGAACCTAGTGTTGACTCAAATTGCTTGATTATTCAATCCTACTACTTGTAAGAACTTTAATCTTTTAGGGGCAAGTATAGAATCTACATATTAGTAGGTAGAAAACTCAACATATGTAAAATTCATTGCCTTTCAGTTTAGAATTAACCTGTTATTATAATCTAGAGATTTAGAAAAATGATTCAGCTGGACAGTATAAGTGCTTTAAGTACTAATCTAGAATTTAGTCTTGCTGATAACAGCCAGCAACTAGGTACTTACTTTTTATTTTTTATTTTTGTCATTTTTTGTTTCTCATTTGTTCCAAATATACTTCCAGTATTCTGTTCATCATGTCATCAAATTAAGAAAGCAATGTTAAGGCTACAAAGTGATAAGGAAATACCAATGATTGTGCATCTACAGAAGAATCTGTGCGGAGCATATCCATAATATGCACAAGAAAATTTTGGAGCTCGCTATCCGGATGCATATACTTAAGACGAATGGCCTGTCATGTACTTTAAAGAGAACTTTAGAGCTCTATTCATAAACGAAAATATTCCATCACTTCAGAATATGTTTGTTCAAGCATTAATAGTGAATGAGCATGTAACAACAATTCACAAATTCTATCACTTCAAAACCCGTAAATTGTTCAAGCCTTAATAGTGAGATGTGCATGAAACAGAAATTCATCAATGATAAGGATAAATGTTGCTGATAAAATCATGAGAACTAGCAATAGACACAACATACCTGTAAGAAAAACACCCATGATAAAGTTAGACCAACCCGCAAATTCTTTGAACGTGGTCCACTTGCTGCAAAAATAGTATATTTATCAATATATAGCATATTTGCGAAAACCCAATGCAAAACTGTTCATACTTTTAGGGCCCTTTCACAAGTAAGTTATTTCTGTTCATTGAAGTTTTGGATTTCAGTTTATTTTTATTTCCATAAATGAATTCTTTCAAGCACGTTCCTAATCCATGAAATGCCATTACCTTTATTGAAAGGTGATGTAAGATGTCTTTGCAAACTCCCCTCAAGTTTTTTCGGATTAGATTGGCCTTTCCCCTTGGTTGCACCTAGAAGAATAAAAAAAATGTAAAATGGCTACGACAAAACAAAATGAAAAAAAAGAAGCGGTACACACAAACAAAGAAATGAACTTGAGATCCAAATGGTATACCTGTGCTTGAGGGTTCATTCCAAGAGCAAGCAAGGCTCCCAAAGCTTCTGCAAAGGCATCCCTAACCGATGATTCACGATCTTCAAGAGCCTTATAAGACGACATAATATAAGACAAGGATCTCCGAAAATACATACTAGATGTGACAATTTAGACGCTTCTACGGCTAAATGCGTTATATGGGTCATATGTGTGCTCTAAAGGGTTAATCGGGTTAACCTATAAAACTTAGCTAAGAGTCAAACAAGTTAAAACTCAAAACACCCAAAGTGTATTCAGAATTCTATAAAAGCCCACGTATCTTTGTTTATTAAAATAAATAAGTTTCTTAATGTATCTATATAGTTTTTGTAGTGATACTTAACACATTAACTATGTATAAAATTCAGTTAAAAAATATAAGAAAGTGTTTGTGCATACACCTACCTTTATCAACCCATTCTGACACAGACTTGTTTCGACCCACTACCCAATCCGCCCATCTTACTACTCTACTACAGACTACAGAGAGTAACTACAAAGAGGGGCAAGAAAGTGATACCTTGACACAATGAGAGGCAGAATTTTCAAGCTCTCCAACCCCTAGACCGGGACCCCCAATATTAGCAAAAGCTTTTAAACATCTAGCAGCAGCTTTCCTAACAATAAATGATTTATCTCCAACACCCAGCTTCATAATTATTTTAAATGCTTCTGCATATGCAGGAAAAGAACCATTTCCTCCAGAACCTTCCAGAGCATTTCTAAGCATTTGCAACGCCTCTCGTCTCACAAAATCCTAGCATAAAGCGGTAACAAATTGGTGTGGGGGGAAATAATCATAAATCAGATCAAGAATATAGGTTGAATAGAAGCAGAGAAATGAAAGGTACAAATAGTTAAGTATGCATTTCTAAAGTATACAGTTCCTCCTACTTAAATTCCATGCCAAAATATAACTTTAGTTTCCTTTTTGTGGTGTTCATATTAAGTATTATACTAACATGAGATGATAAGTCCATATTACCTTCTAAGTTCTAATGTCATCACTACTATCTATACACATAATTTGAACTTTCCCTAAAACCCAAACAAGTAATCAAAGAGAACGAACAACTATTCATGACACATCATCAATAACAATTTGTTTGTTTATAAGAAGACATCAAGCTTAAGCACTTTGCAGCACCTGATGTAAAAGTACTCCAGAGAAATACTACAAAAGAAGGAATGAACTCCAATGTTACCTCTGAAAACTTCATCAATTTTGTTACATTACTTGTAGTAGCAAGCAAACCAGATGTGATTTTCCTGCCAAATAGTCGATAGAGCTCCCCCAAGCATTGTGCAGCACCTGTATTCACAATGACACAACATCAAACAAGTTGAAAATGTTACTAAAGTCAAATACTAATTACATGATATCTCATTTATTATATAGGTAATGATCCTTTAATTACATGGCTAGCTATAATAAAATAGATAAAATTAGCATCAAATGCGGACTTGAAATTGAACTCAAACATTAAACAAAATTGACAAACCTGCTATTCGCAAAGGCTCGCTTTTCTTTCCATCAGAAAGAAACCCCTGTAAAGAGCTCACTCTTGAGTAGATTGAGATATTATCTCCCTTATAAATGATTTTACCCATTGCAGCAGATGCCAGGTGACGTACAGGGCGCCTTGCTCCAAGAACAAGCAGAGAAAAGAGTGCATCCTCACATTTCCTTTGCCACAGAAGTACAGACTCCTAAAATATTTCAACTCAATTATTCAAATGTATTAGTCTTAAACTTTGACTACCTCGGTCCCTCCATTCTTAACTTAGAAGCCCATGTTTGACTAATGAGATCCAAAAGCTACTTGTCAATTCAAGCTAATACCAGATTCAAAATTGATTAACCTTTAATTATTCTATATCCATGATCCTCTGTATCTTTTACATGACAGTATCCCTTTTTAACCATGCAAGATTATGTCAACTTTAAGGTTATAGTAGTTTGTTCATCTCCCTAACTTCAAATGTGAATTATTATGCTCTAACAGGGTGAATATCGCCTAAATCAACGTCAAAAATAAATAAATATGTCTTTAGCACATAAGATCAATGTGGTGACCCAATCCAACCGGCACTTACCAATCAAGTGATGGCATTACATATGCATACACATATCGTATTACTCTGGAATCTGGAAGTCATTCCAGTGTCAAACCCAAGGCCGCAATAAGATCTGTCATGTTGTCTTGTTCCACTAATAGCTATGGGTTTCCATTTCACTTTTTACTAAACTAAGGTCACACATTTGCATCACAAATTTAGATATCAATCCATAAACTATGAACATTAAACTAGTTAACGAAGAAGCAACTATCAAATGAAACTACATACTCCAAAAAAAAACGTAAGAATAGCATTTAACTCTGTCAAATTTCTCATATCAATTTGCAATCACTAGGTTTTACTTTTTAGAATCGTTAACGAACAAAATCAGCGTATCAGTATCGAAGCGAAACAAATCACACAATCACAAACAACCGTATAGAGTCATGGATAGTTAGATACACAGACCTTGGGCTCTTCATCAATGGAGGATATGAGATCGGAGAGGAGATCGAAACAGAGGAGCGGATCAGGTAGCTTGTGAGATGCGGAAGCGACTATAGATTCCAATTGTGCGACTAACACTCCGAATCTCGACAGAGGAACGTTTTCTCTGACGTAATTCTTCGCCATTGAAGAGATTCAAGTGCTGCTACTTCAGTAATGGTTTCACAGATGCAAGATGAACCATGAGAAAGAGACCCCCAACAAAGCAGGATGTATGGGGTGCAAGCGTTAATGAACAATGAATCTCAAGGGCAAGAGGTTATCAGCCCTGAAGATTTCTGTCTGTTATAAATATAGTGAATCTCAGGGGCAAATATTATTATCTACCCTAGTATTTCTATCTCCTGTGATGACTGTAATTAATGGTTTTGTAAGTTTTGGTTACTTTTTCTGTGAAGCTAGGGTTCTTTTTATACTAGAAGAAAAGGAAGACGTTGCGGTAAATCTTTTTTCGTATCTTTTGTGAAGATACGTATTTTGGTGAGATTATTAGTAGAATATATGATAATAATGACTTTTTGTTGTAAGATTTAAAACGTTGGTTTTACTTTTTCAGTGATCAAGAGTTTTTTAATTATAAAATGAAGGAAGACGTTGAGGTGAAATTTTAATGCTCTTTACAAAGATACGTATTTTGGTGAGATTATTAATAGAATATATGATAATTAGTTTTTGTAAACTCGTGTGTTACATTAATTAAATAAATAAAATATTAATATAATAAAATTTATTAATTATAAAATAATATTTTAGTATATGATATAACTGAATTACGTATGATAAATGACTATAAATAATAAAACAATTATATCAATTTTTTAAAATTTTGTTTTTAATTTTTTTCCCAAAAAATTAAACATTTTGTTTTAAAACAAACCGTATAAAAATGTCATTTTTTAAAAAAATTTATTATAACTCTCAGATTTAATTATTTTTTATTTTAAAATTTTGACTTTTTAAAGATACCAATTTTAAAATATTCGTATTTATAAAAAAACTTTTATGCTTTAGAAAATTTTATATTTATAATAAATTTATAAATTTTAAAATATCATTAATAAATAGATATATTTATTAACTTATTAGATCTAAAAAGTGTTAAATAATATTATTAGTAATTAATATAATTACGTAATAAAAGAGAAAGACGGAAAAAATTTTGGTGATAATTATTATAGTGTTGTCACTTATCATCTTAATATACTCTTTTATTAAGGTATGAAGATAATGGCTTTCTATTTATAAGATTTGAAACATTGCATTATAATTCTTAAAGTGTTATGTCATGAATCTAATAATATTGGTGAGAGATTGCACAAGTTGGTTTTTAATAAATCCATACTTAAACATACGAGAAATAAAAAATGACATAATAGTATGTTCAGGCTTTTATAAAATATTATATATTCAAATTCACAAAAATCAAATTTTGACCCAACTTAGTTTTGAATAAAATTTATGTCGAAATGTACGTAAAAAAATGTAGTAACTGTATATTCAAAACTTTATAAAAAATTATATACCAAAAATTATAAAATAAATATTTATAACATTTTGACCCCTCTCTGTTTTGAATATAAATTACATGAACATGTAGATAAAAACTAATCACATCACAACGATACGTTTAAAGGTTCATAGAATATTATAACTGAAAAGTTATCAAGAATAATTAAAGTAAAATGTGTCTACGTGATATAAACATCACAATGAAAAAAACGGGTGTCAAATTTTGCTTATTACTATGTACATAATATTATAGAATCATTTTGTTTATTTTGATTCTTGTCATATAAATTTATCGTTTTAAATATATATTGCTATGATACAATAGTTGAATGGTTTTTAAGCTGGATAATACTGATTTGAGGGTGAATATTAATGTTTTTGTTAACATCATAAAATAAACATTGTATTTCTTAGTTTTTACAAAAAATCATTCAACCAGATTTTGTCATATAAATTTATCGTTTTAAATATATATTGCTATGATACAATAGTTGAATGACTTTTATATGAAACTGCAAGTAAAAGTCACCAAACTAATTTTTGTATGTCAATTCATTACTTTTTATAAAATGCATGTAATTTTGAATTATCTTCAAATTATTACTTGTTATCCTTTAAATGTGTCAAAGTTTCATACATGACTATATATAAATAATAAAATAATGATATCGATTTATTAAGAATTATGATAAAAAAATTATGTATATTTTAGATAAATTTAAGAACTGATAAAAAAACTGATGTTTTTTGTAAATTTTTTCAAGTTCATATTTTTAATATACCTATACGATGAGAACTTTATCCATAGTAGAAATAAGTTGTGTTGTTTTATGTGATATTTACTGTTAATTCGTCTTGTTATGGTTTTCTAATATAAACTAGCTTTTTTCCATATCACGCGATGCACGATTAGTTTTTTCATAGATAACTAATTCAAGTATAGGTACGTTGGCTCAAATTTTACAACTCATTGTGGATGCGAATATCGTTATAACGTAAAATAACATTGACATCACAAACGTCATGCCAAACAATCGGATAGAATTTCATTCATCATCGCCACTTGTTCACGGGTTAGAAGTCAATGATCACTGCTACTTACATGGCACTGATCATATTTGAAGGCTCAACAATCAAACTCGATGTGGCTGCAATCAAATACCACGGCAAAACACCGACGGCTAATGTCTTATTCGGCATCATCACCTCTTGGTTTTCATGAACCAATGCATTGTTACCCAAATCCATATTAGTGAAATAACTAACCCAAAATTATCATGTGCTACAACAGATCACGATCCCATAATTAAATAATCATCTAATTACACAACATGATGGCCAAGAACTAACCAACCAAACAAACAAAAGCCAAAAACATGCAGGTCTAAAGGATGGATAATCAACAACAATGGCTCAAATTCAAGTAACCTTGAACATCAAATACAACATCCAACCATAGCTTACAAACCAACATCTCACAATATGCAAACCATCGACAACAGGTCTCAGATGAACTGTTCTTCATCACCATTAGCAAACAACAGGCTCGCACATGTTACAATAGAGTCGACCAAACCAATGTTTAAATAGAGCTAAAGCTCAAAGTCATCGACTTGTGTAACAAAGTCTCAGGTAAGCGTCCACCAACCATCATTGACACCAAAAAAATATTAAAAAAACATCGGCATTCACCCAAAAAAACATATAAAAAACGCATGACCAGACCAAAACGGTGAAGGTAGCCGAACACGACATGAACATATAAAGGTTGTTCATGGCACCTGGTCAAAGCCAAAGGGGAGGCGACATGACCAAAGAAACACCACCATCACCACTATCAGAAAGAAAATAAGATCTGAGATCTACGTACACTTCGCCATCACCACAATCAAGGGAAAATAATCAGATCTAAGATCAAGCTAACATCAAACCTTTGATAGGAGGCCGACATGCAACCTAACACTTCATACAATTTTTTACCCGAGTAAATACGTCAGCATAAACAATCACAGTTTACTTGCAAACTAGCTATCAAGTACTGCAAACAATATGATTTTTTGCATGTTATCCATTCATATGGAACCACACTTCCAGTTAATCCTTTTTCTTATCATACTTTGTTTAAATATCCATTTAGAATGAGTGAACTTTCTACTCTTGACCTTTGACTATAAAATTTGGTCCATAGTACATCCATGGATTTTCTACTAAAATTGTACCGGGACGGATAATTTACCTAAAAACCCTCACAAGGGTGGTTGTTTTTTTATCTCGATCCAAACACGCAAAGCTTCGGAATTTTTTTTACTTATAGACTCGTCAAAACTTAAATAACATTATTTTACATACAATTTGGTCAACATCTTGAAAACTTTAATGTAAAACCTCACATCTTTTAGCTGAAAATCCAAACCTAGATCTATGAACGTGAATATGATGGAATCCGAACTATTATTTCGACCTCACGAATCCCTTGCTATTGATTATTCATTCGGACCCAACTTTTCTTTACAACATTACATGTGAGGAATACGTAGGTTTGAAGTTGTTTTCACCCTCTCCCTAACTTTCGGGAATGGAAGACGATAATGAGGGGAGGCTATTCCAAGTGAATGTTTGAAGCATGTCTTGTTTTCACCCTGTTTGTTAGGATGACAGGAGGAAAATTGTATTCGTTCGAAATGAATTGATTGAATATTATCCAAGTTAATATATTAAGGGGTATTGAATGATGAAACTTAAAAGTTTATTTTGAGATTCGTTGTATTATTAATATTCGCTAAAGTGGGCACTATCCGGTTAATTTCGACAATATAACAATTAAGATATTAATAGATTAAAGCAATATGTGTTAACAGTAAATGTCATGAATAAAATCAAACAACGGAGACTAAATCAAAACAAGCAAGTCAGTAAAGTCGAACCACAAAATCAAATAATGACGTAAGGATTAATTAAGCAAGCCAACCATGTTTAACTACCAAATCAAAGTATAAAGACTAAAAACTAAATAAACTTTATAAACTCTATTAACCTCACGATGTTTAAACAATAAACATCAAATACTTTTATCAAGCATTACCTAACTTCTGTCAATCATGTTTTGGAACAAGCAATCGCCAATCCAATTAAGATATTTGATTGTTTGGAAACGAGGGAGGAAATAAGCAAACGATTTTGCTAACCGTAACTCTAGAACAAGAAATAATGGATGATTGTTTTTTTATTACGTTTTTTTATATACAACATGTTAGGTTTAAAAGCAATCGAGTTAAGTTATTTGAGCTTAATAAATTAATAGTTAAACATGCATGATAAATAATCATTTAGGGGGCGTTTGATTTACAGAATTCATAGAAATTTACCGAGAATTGGAATTTGTATTGAAATTGTGTGATTTGTCAATCAAAATTGTGTTTTGGTGAAAAATGAGAGGAAATTTATTACCTCAAATTCCTTTGATCGTAAAAAATTAATATTCCTTCCACCTAGAGAAAGTTTAAATACTACAACCAAAGAAAGTTGGAGGTAAGATATTCTATGTCATTGTTCACTTAGTCACAATTTTAATTGACAAATCACACAATTTCAATACTAATTCCAATTCACATGAATTCCTATAAATTCAGTGAACCGAACGCTCTCTTAGTGTGAGCTAAAATCATTCAAATTAGGTTGATGTTAAAATTCAATTGGGCCCGGGCTTAAAAAATCATAGAATTGGTGTTAAACATACCAAAAGTATGGATCCACAACCATGGAGCTGCTTTAGTACGGCTCAAAACGAGACGTTGATGTTATATCGGTCTAGCAACAAATAGATGACATTAATCATCATTAAATTGATGTAAATAAAAACACCACACAAAGTAAACAATAAATAAATTCTAAAAGTTGATTTCAGGTGTCGAATTTTACGCAAAAAAGGACGAAACAAGATGATCTCTAATACGGGTGTAGATTAGGAATAAATTAAAATGGATGCATCGTACGAGTAGATTAAGTGGGTGTTTGAGATTATTTATTTAAAACTTTTTTTAACTTTTAAAAACGAGATAAGTTAAAAAGAGATAAAAATATGTTTGGATGGAGATGAAGGTGTGAAAAGAAAAATGAGTTTTTAAAAAGTTAAAAATTATTTTAAGACGTCAAAAAAAAGTGTAAATAAACATGGTTTAAAATGAATCTCCGAGCTTTTGTTAAAAATTAAAAAAAGCAATAAACATGACTTGTAATACGACATCGTCTAACTCAAGAACCTAAACCAAACAAAAAAGCCCTAAACCAACATTCTTCTTCGTCTCCCATTTTCACTCCTGAAGAACTTCGCACTCTTCTCTCCCCTATCGATCACCTTCTTCATCATCACATCTGCAAGATCCACTTCACTCTTAACTAATCCAAGGTAACTTCTCGATCCGCTACATTTTTCACTAAATCGGTTACACTCTTATGTTTCCCACTCAAATTTGTAGTTTTCTTACTAAAACATCAGGATCGAAGATGTCTCTGCGGGTTCTGAATCCTAATGCCGAAGTGCTGAACAAATCGGCTGCACTTCACATGAACATCAATGCCGCCAAGGGTTTACAAGATGTTCTCAAGAGCAACCTCGGCCCTAAAGGCACCATTAAGATGTTAGTTTCTTATTTTCACCATCCTTAGTTTCTTTGTTGTCAGTTTTTTTCACTGTCTCCGTGCTAATTTTGTTCATAGGCTTGTTGGAGGGGCTGGAGATATCAAGTTAACCAAGGATGGCAACACTCTATTGAAAGAAATGGTTAGTTCTACTTGTATTTCTTGCAGTGAAAATATTTTATGAGATTAGTGTTATTGACACATTTTATGACTGTTAATGGAACACAAATAGTCATTTTTGACAGTTGAAACATGTGTATGATAATGATTAAGGTGTTTCAATGGAAATTGACTTGTCGTATTGGAAAATCTGCTTGGTGGAAACATTATAAGATCCGTTGGTAATTATCACATAGGAAGGATAACATATGCACCAAAAGTTTAAAGCAAATATGGTCAGCGGCACTGACTTCGTACACTTAAACCGACTGTTCTATTTCGATGTAATTTGGGTTAATATTAGACTTTGAAACTTAGATATATATTACTGGACATAGGTATTCACTGTCTTATATATTATACCTGCTACAATTTCATTTTTCTTGAACATTGTTGCATTTATCCTATGTTTCAAGAATGAAGAATCCATATGAGATTGATGATTTACCAATCTAGGTGTGCATTCCTCAATTCACTGAACACCTAGAGCTTGGCAACAGGCTTTTAGAAGATTGTCTTGTATTAAATAAGTTTTCACTCCCAAAAAATATTCATCCACGAAACATGGATTCACCAGAACCTCTTTTGTAGGCTTTGATTGTATGACGTGACACCATGAAAAATTTTAATTGTTGTAGTTTATGGCGCTATGATTGACACTATATATACATACTAGGTTAGTATCCCGTGTATTACACGGGTTGAATAAATAAAATAATAAATAATTAGTAATTAGTAATAAAAATTTATGAATTATAAATCCATGTTTGAAGATAAAATATGATTATAATTGCATATGAATAGCTATTTCAAGTAAATAAACTATAGATAGGTTATAGATAGATAGATAAATAGATAGTCTAGAAACCCATTTATTAAACGGATTATAGTTAGTAATAAACACGAAAAGTTACAGTACGATATTTCAATATAAGATGTGTATAAAATTATATATACGTACTTTATCAATAAAATGAAAATATAACATTGCATCTTTCTTATATCAGAGCTATGTTGAGATGTTTGTAACCTAGAAATTGAGTTACTATAGCTATGATATAGGGTTTTTTATTGTGCTAGATCTAAAGCATTTTGCAGTTTTTATGAGTTTTTGGTGGGGGCAGTTATCACTTTTCCTTATAAAATTTCACTAGGAAAATTGGTACACATTGACTTAAACAAAGCTACAAGCTGAAATTTAATGGTGTAAAATATGTAAGATATCTAACTTGTGCATTTCAGAAGTCATAGGTTTTTGTTTTAGAATCTAATTGTTGCTCTTTCGTTGAGCGGAAGGTTCACTACATATACATTAGTTATTGTTTTACTACATTGCCATTCACCATAATGCTTATTGTAGAAATTGATATTTTTATATTATTTCGTGGTTACAGCAAATTCAAAATCCAACTGCCATTATGATTGCAAGGACAGCTGTGGCCCAAGATGATATTAGTGGTGATGGAACAACTTCCACGGTCATTTTTATTGGCGAGCTAATGAAACAGGCCGAGCGTTGCATTGATGAAGGTTTCTTAATTTTGTAGTCTTCTGGATTGCCTAACAATTTAGTTTTCTGAAGATAAACTGCATTGTTTTTTATTTATTAGCTAATTTACCACCCAGTGATATTTTATTATATGTTCAAAACTTCAAAATGGTAGTTTTCTTGAAATTTTAAAATTAAGTGAGTAATCTAATATAGTTGAAGACAAAAGTAATATGACAACCAAAAGCCAAAAAGTATGTTTATTTTGTTGCTCTTTATGCAGGGATGCATCCACGGGTTGTGGTTGATGGTTTTGAAATTGCCAAGAGGGCCACACTGCAGTTTCTTGAGAAGTTTAAGACCCCTGTAGTGATGGGTGCTGAACCTGATAAAGAGATACTAACAATGGTTGCAAGAACAACATTAAGGACTAAGGTGTTTATAACTTTTCATTCACATACTCTTATTTTATTTTGGTTTAGTTATTTATTTGGTTAAGTTTTATTTTAGAGTCTTATTTTCTTTACATAATTGTTGTGCAGTTGTATGAAGCCTTAGCAGATCAATTAACTGACATAGTTGTGAACTCGGTGAGATTTTTACGTAATTTAATCCACAACATATATAAATATATAAATTGTGTACGTTGCAGTTGAAAACAATCTTATGTTTTCTTGTATTACAGGTGCTCTGTGTTCGCAAGCCTGAAGAAGCTATTGATCTTTTTATGGTTGAGATTATGCACATGCGCCATAAGTTTGATGTAGACACTCGTTTGGTATGCTATGTATTCTTTTACCGCTTATTAAAATTCAATTAGTATTGTATTTCTATTATCTGATTATGTTGTTCAATAGGTTGAGGGCCTTGTTCTTGATCATGGGTCCAGACATCCTGATATGAAAAGGCGAGCAGAGAATTGTCACATCTTGACCTGTAATGTATCATTGGAATATGAGAAAAGGTAACATATAATTTGAATTAATCAGCTATGAATTTGCCTTTTGTTTCTATTTAAGTTAGCCTGTAAATCCTTTTTCAGTGAAATAAATGCTGGATTTTTCTACTCAAACGCGGAACAGAGAGAAGCAATGGTTGCCGCAGAGAGACGTTCAGTTGATGAGAGAGTGAAAAAAATCATTGCTTTGAAAAACAAGGTATTTTTTTTTTCAATTATATTTCTTGGGGAAAGATATTTACATTTGAAGTTTTAATTCTGATAAGATCTCATGGTCTCCAGGTGTGCAATGGTACTGAAGACAACTTTGTTGTTATTAATCAGAAAGGGATCGATCCTCCCTCACTGGATCTTCTAGCTAGGGCAGGGGTAAGTAACTCATATAGTCATATATTATATCAATATGTAATTCTTGTATCAACCTAGCTTGTTTAATAATTCCTGCATTATTAACCCTAGTAATTTGGCAAATTTTCAGATAGTTGCTCTTCGAAGGGCGAAAAGGAGAAACATGGAACGTTTGGTATTGGCTTGTGGTGGGGAAGCTGTAAACTCTGTGGATGATCTAACCCCTGATTGCCTTGGATGGGCTGGACTGGTCTATGAACATGTTCTTGGGGAAGAAAAGTATACTTTTGTTGAGAAAGTGAAGCATCCTCATTCTTGTACAATATTATTAAAGGTAAATTTAAGATGTTATCTCTATGCTAGTTATTCACTCTTTTGTTTATCATAACGTTTTATATTTTCTATCAAAGGGCCAAATGACCATACAATTGCACAAATCAAGGATGCTGTTAGAGATGGCTTGCGAGCAGTCAAAAATACAATTGAAGACGAGGCAGTTGTCAGAGTAAGTTTTACATTCAACGTTATGATTTATCTTTTGAAATCAGTAAAGTTCTATTTTTTCAGTAGCACATTTAATGTGTCAGGGTGCGGGTGCTTTTGAGGTTGCAGCTCGACAACATCTGGTTAATGAAGTGAAAAAAACTGTTAAAGGGGTAGGCTGCCATTCTCCAACATAATGATGGTCTAATCCATATCAATCAATTAAACATTTTTTTAACTGTTTGGTGATTGTTCTTGCAACCAGCGTGCTCAACTTGGTGTTCAAGCTTTTGCGGACGCCCTTCTTATTGTGCCAAAGACACTGGCTGAAAATGCTGGACTTGACACGCAGGATGTTATAATCTCTTTGACTGTAATTTTTCTAACACCTTTAATTCCTGTTTACCTTTGTATGTTTTGTCGGTGCATCATGGTCTCACTTTAGCTAACTAATTAGGGAGAGCATGACAACGGGAATGTTGTTGGGCTAAATCAACATACTGGGGATCCAATCGACCCTCAGATGGAGGGCATTTTTGACAATTATGCTGTCAAGCGCCAAATCATCAACTCAGGGTATGCTGATAGACAAATAGCTTAAAATCATATAAAATTACACACCTTTTGGAATAATCCTGATCTTTGAATGAAATTTGTCTTTCTTTTTGCAGTCCGGTTATTGCATCGCAGCTGCTACTTGTGGACGAGGTGATTCGCGCAGGTCGTAACATGCGAAAACCAAGCTAAATAGTTGTTGCTGCAGGCTGTAACATGATTCCAAAAGATTTTGTTTTGAGATTTTGACCAAGGTAGGCTGTGTTACATTTTTAGCTGTCGATTAGTGTGTAGACAGCTAAGCTATTTTGCTTTGGTACTGTTTGTTGTGGTGTTGCATTTTATGTTTATGCTTATTTTACAATGGAAACATAGTTATATCGGGTCCACTGCCAAGTGCCAACCTAAACCTGGTTGTTCTAAAAATTCAAAAGCATAATACGGTTTATATTCTGAAATTGTTTTGAGTTACAAAATAGAAAATTAATTTAAGCTATAGCCTATACTATAAATAACAACTTTTTAAAATTATTTAGAATTATCCACTATGTGAACTTCGGAGTTATATAAGGATGATGTTTACATCTATATGAGCGATAGTAGTACGAGTAAGGGGCTGTTTGTTTTTGGGCTGACCCGGCTGACCGAGCTGACCAGGCTAACTGGGTCAGCGGGTTAGTCCGTTTGATTTCGGCTTCGAGTCCGGCTGACTGGGTCTCCAGTGCTGACCCAGACCTTGAAAAAAAAGTGCTGACCGGCTGACTCGCAGGCCGCCGCCCTCTTGCGGTGGTGGTTTTGACCGGTGGTGTGACTTCGGTGGGTTTTGTTACTTAAATATTAAATCGTTTTGGTTTAATCAAGTTTTAGTTAGATGCAAGCTCAGTCAGAACTTCTAATTGGGTCAGCTTCTGACTTCGTCAAATCTTACCCAGTCAGTGTAATCAAACTGCGCCTAAATGTATAATATGTTGAATAAGAAATGAACGACCAGAGACAATTTTGACGTGATATTGAATGATTACAAATGGTAAATAACAACTGAGAGGATTAATAACAACTAAATAGCAATTATAACAATTCTTTTGCAAAAGATCTCCTCAAACAAATCTAGACATCAACTTTAAATAGGATATAACAAATACATTAGACAATTATGCATTAAGCTTGCGTACCAACTTGAACTGAGTGTTGTCGCAACGTCAAAGTTGTGTGATGACATGTTATATTTCTATTTCAAGTGTTGAGTGAGAGGGGACACAGTAAATATCACTTAAGGTCTCTTGTCTTTCGTTATCTTTTAAGTGTTAATAATTATAAATTTTTTTGTTATAATTCAAATATTATGTTACATAACGCTACAAAACCTGTAATCCATCCTCAAATATTAAAAAAGAAAAAGAGATATAACAAATAACAAATTCATAATTCAAACAAACATACATAAATAAACAATTATAAAAGAGATATAAACGTGATTTCCTTGATACCACATATATATGATATATATCTATTATCTATTATCTATTATCATTTATATATCTTGAATTTTGATTTGTTTTGATTATTTAAAATCGTTTTGATTTTACAAATCCCCATAGGCGGAATAAAAATCGGCACTATCGACGGTCAGCGGCATGCAAAGGTGGGGACCAGCTCGTGTATATCGCCCCACCTCCGGGTAGCCAACTCCGCTTCCAATGAGCACAGCTGTCGCCTTCTCATTGGCTTATTCCTCCTCTCTTTCACGCATTCCACATTTTTAGTTTATAAACCCATCGAATCCCCTTCTTTCATTCTCCTTCGATCAAAGAGAATCACACACACACACACACACACAAACGCTGCTTCTCGCACTATCAATCGAGGTATGTTCGATCTCCTTTTCTAATTTCTGATTACAGGTCTAATATAGATTCATGTATATTGTTGGTTGTAGATTGATATTTGTGTTTCGGTTCTGTAAATCGTGTTTATAATGTAAAGTGTTTCGAACGATCATTGTACTATTGTAGTATTGTAAGATGTTGATTCTGTGAATCTACCGCTTAAGGATCTGTAAGTGTTTCAATGAGCTATTGCCGTGTAGCTATCCGGTTTTATGTTATAATTTCTCATGGTGAACGTAATGAATAGCTGTAAATCTCGATAAGTTGTTTAATCTGAAATTTGTCAACTGTGTCCGTTAATTCCGTTACTTCTACTGTACAATCATGATGCAGAGTCATGATTCCGTTACTTCTAGCATTGTAGCTTTGTTCATAAAGTCTGAATCTTATCGCCACGTTTCAGTTGGTTAAATCCAGTTGTTTTTGTTCATCTTTATGGAGTTGGTACAAGTTGATCTAGGAAGAACAGTTGTTTCTTATTGGTGATTGGTTGATCCTAGTGTAATATCTTTGATTTGTTCACCTAGATCTACTTCACGTATATATAGGACGAACACATTACATTTGACTGATATTATATGTTTGGCAATTCAGGCATATACTAATCAATAGAATGGGATCTATGGAAGCTTCGCGTGAGGATAACGTGTACATGGCTAAGCTGGCAGAGCAGGCCGAAAGGTATGAAGAAATGGTGGAGTTTATGGAAAAGGTTGCAAAGACTGTGGATGTTGAGGAGTTGAGTGTGGAAGAAAGGAATCTTCTTTCTGTGGCTTACAAGAATGTGATTGGAGCCAGGAGGGCATCATGGAGGATAATATCTTCCATTGAGCAGAAAGAAGAGAGCCGTGGGAATGAAGATCATGTTAAGCTGATCAAGGATTATAGGGCTACAATTGAGACTGAGCTAAGCAAAATCTGTGATGGTATTCTGGGCCTTCTGGAATCTCATCTTGTTCCCTCTGCTTCATCAGCAGAGTCAAAGATCTTTTACTTGAAGATGAAGGGTGATTACTATAGATACTTGGCTGAATTCAAGACGGGAGCTGATAGGAAGGAAGCTGCTGAAAACACCTTATTAGCTTACAAGTCTGCTCAGGTGGGTAATCAATTTTCAATTCCACATTTTGATCTTGTTGTATCTTGAGTTTATTTCTTACTCTGACTTGTAACCATGGTGCTGTAGGATATTGCTCTATCTGACTTGGCTCCTACTCACCCAATACGGCTAGGGCTTGCACTTAACTTCTCGGTGTTTTATTATGAGATTCTCAATTCACCTGACCGTGCTTGCAACCTTGCTAAGCAGGTAATTTCATTAGCATTCAGCTTCAACACTCTTTACTGTCACAATCCTGATATTCATCAAATTGATTACTAGTATTTACATTTTTGGGTGTTCTTATGTGGGATGTTGGGATTTAGTTTCTCCAGAAAGGAAAATTATTGATATCATAAACTGCAATTGAAGCAGTTTTACTTCTTATTTGAGCTGATCTTGCTTTATGAATGACATTATAAAAAGTTATGGCATGCATCAATGGTATGAAAAGTGACAGGCTTCAATCGTTGACTTAACATGCGATATTACTTAATTATCTGTTAATATAAACAACTTAAATGACATAACAGTTAGTTTAATTATGATTGTGACACCGTGTTGACTAGGTGTAATGTTTTGAAAATTTTGATTATTTATGTTTTCAGTGGCAAATAGCAAAATTCATTTCCATTCTGACGGTGTATGTGTAGAATACTAAAATTAAACACATTCTAACTTACTGTCTTTCATCACAGGCTTTTGATGAAGCTATTGCTGAGTTGGATACATTGGGAGAGGATTCATACAAGGACAGCACTTTGATCATGCAACTTCTCCGTGACAATCTCACTTTGTGGACATCGGATATCGCGGTCTCTCTCTCTCTCTCTCTCTCTGTTTCTCTCTCTCTCTCTCTCAACACTCACACATTCTTGCTTTTGTGTGTGTTGTGTTCCCCACCTAATATCTTATACACTCACATGCTGCAAAGCTAAGCATAATAGTTTACTTTTGAAATGTCTAAAGTACCATTGGCTTGAAATTTTGACTCGAATGAAACAAAATTCAAAGACACAGGACTTGCACTTGCAATTTTATGGGCATTGTTTTACACAGTTAACGTTTTCTTTGTGTTTCAGGATGAGGGTGGGGACGAGATCAAGGAATCTTCAAAACCCGAGGAAACACAATGATTGATACATAACAATCCTATTCTGAACAATATGTTTCAGGACATAATGTTTGCATCATCATTTTGTGATGCTTGCACTTTAGTAGATTATAGGCTTGTTGAAGTTCTTGTCGCTTGCGGGTTGTCATCCCCTTAGGACTGGAGTTAGTTTTTTTCCCCTCCTTTTAATCAAGCTCTGGATTTGTAGGCACTCTTTGGTGTCTTGATCATCATATGTTGTTTGGGTGGCTATTTTCTTGTGATTTTATTTGAATAATATTAAAACTTGATTATTATTTATGATTTTTTACGAGTTCAAATCTAACATGTATCGAGTCATTTATGTAGACTTTTTTGTATGTTTTTTTATTAGCAGTCCGTTTTCTTTTCTAAATAAAATGTCATGCACCTTCTTTAGAATTTACTTTTTTCTACAAATATGTGTTTAGCAATAGTGGCTCATCACACTCTTGAGGAGTGTGTAATGTTCGTGACGTGAAGTTAATATTGAAATATACATAAAATTTTGTAGTTTTAGAATTGTTCCAATGTTCCTGTAGTTGACGGTAAACTTCATTGTAACTATCAAATACATCGGACATTCCGGTGACATTATAGAAAGTATTGAATTAGGCAAAATATATAAGTAGTTTATAAAAATTGATAAAGAGCTATTGTATAAAAAAAAAACACAAATAACATGCACAATACTTGTTTCAAAACATAGAAAATACTATAGTTTGACAAACAATTTTAGACAATGATCATAAATATTTTTATTTACAAGAAAAGTGTAATCATATTACTTTTAAAAATTACGATAATAGCTTTTCAAAATTCTGGAACAATTATATATGTTAATAATAGAAGGAATGAATAGTAAAATATTAGATTGTAGCCGTTGAATTGAAATCCACGGTCATCAATATTTTGGGAATGTGCCATCCCACCATCTCCATCTTCTCCATCTTAACGAGAGTTGGTATGTGTTTCTCTCAGTTCTTTCTGTTGTGTTTTAGTTTTATCACTCACTTCTTTCTGCTGTGTTCTTGGTTCGTTCATAATAGAAGGAATGAATAGTAAAATATTAGATTGTAGCCGTTGATTGAAATCCACGGTCATCAGTTTATTTTGGGAAGTGTGCCATCCCACCATCTCCATCTTCTCCATCTTAAACGAAGAGTTGGTATGTGTTTCTCTCAGTTCTTTCTGTTGTGTTTTAGTTTTATCACTCACTTCTTTCTGCTGTGTTTCTTGGGTCGTTCGACTTGGTGCTTGCGTAGGTGACTTCTCTTATCACCGCTGCCTTTTCTTGCATTGATGGTTGTTTTTGACGAGAATGCCCAGATTTTGAAATGGACTTGATTCTTCATCCTCCGTTTTAGGGTTTATGAATTTGACCACTTAACCTTTTCTTTTTGCGTTATTGTCCATGTACGTGTCTCTGTATATATAAGTTCTATCATTTGTTTAGAGAGAAAGAAAAGGGGGTTTAAGGAGAGAGGGAGACCAGGTCTTCTTGTTGTCGGCGCATACCTCCTACGAACCACCGCTGCCTTCAGCTTGCGGAGAACCGGCCTACCTCCTACGAACCACCGCTGCCTTCAGCTTGCGGAGTACCGGCATTGGTGGCCGATCTTTGTTTACTATCCGGGGGGTTTTTTTTATTAGGGCTTTGTGGGTTTTCGATCCTTTTGTGTGATGTTGTCGGTGGCAATCAACCCCCAACCCCACCATTTTCTGGCCAATGTTGTTGCCGGTAGCGACGACGATGACGACCGGTCCCTCCTTCTCTCGTTGGTTTTCCTTGTAGTGGTTAAAATGGAATACTTTTGAAGTAGGCAGTGTATATTTATTGGAGTTGATTTGGATTATTTTAGTGAATTAGAATATAATAGGTGAGGCAAGTTGGGGATGATTGGGGAACAAACACGAATCATCTGGAAGTAGTCGTTTTGTGTGCCACATGATTTTCTCATTGGTATTATAAAATGTTATGCAACTTGCTCAACTTGATCATATATTTATTCTTTTATTTTATACAAAGTTGGTGGGATTATACCTCTTTTTTATTTATAATATGTCCCACTTGTTTCCAACAATTTCAATTTGAACCCATTACATCGGCAATTGTTATTATTCACTACCACCCACATACAAACACTTTTCAGTTGATATATGCTGGTTTGGTATTTTGTTTGCATTGCTTCTTCATTGATTTATAGTAAAGTTGGTCTACCTTCATTTTACTTAGGCTGATACTTGCTCTGTGACACAGGCGTTTTTTTTTTCTTTTCATTGCTTAGTGACTATAATGTTTTCGTAATCGTGATGGATATGTTGTTGGGTGCTACTGTCATCAGATTTTTTTTCTTCGGTTAGTTCCTACATGGGTTTAGGATCTGTAGATTGTTGTTTTCATTTATCTAGGATATTAAGCCTTTTGTTTGCTAGAATTACAAGTAAGCATTGTCAGGTATAGTTAGGGATTATTATATGTTTGGTTATACATGTTTCTTGTATCTATTACTGCTTTGCTTGTAGTATTGTGGTTTGAGCTGCCTTTGTTTATTCGTTTTTAGCGACTGCATCGTTCATGTGACTGTTTGGTCTGCTGTTGTCCTTTGTTAACATTTTCTTTTTATGTAATTGTCCGTTTTATTATTATTGGCTTTTTATGTGACGTGTTGACAATGTATTGTTTGTTTTATGTTATCTTCTTTTTTTTTAGGTTTTTTACACTGTATGTTGTTATCATGGTTAGCTAACAGTTGTTTTGTTTCTGAATATTCAGTTTGCATGTGCATTTGTTTTTTAGTTGGTTTATAGCCTTATTCTTTTTTTTATGTATGGTTATTTGGTGCTTGCCTGCTTGATTTATGGGATGTGGGTGGAATGCTATTAATTGCTACATGGATCGGTCATGTTGAAATGATCTTGGTAATCAATTTTGGTTTAGTAGGTATATTTTGCCTGGTAATGTTGTAGACCGTAGGTACAAATGAATGTTATTGTAAAATTGTTGGGCTAAAACATATGGTTGATTACTATTTTTAGTAGAAGTTGGTTGATTTTTAGACATGTAAACCAAAAATATTACTGTTTTCTTTCAAGTATAGCATTTTCCGGTATAAGACAAGGATACATTCTACAAGTACTAATCCACAGGTCATTTGAAATTTGAAATTTAACTTAATGTTCACTGGCTTAGATCAATGTTTTAACCCAGACAATGGCATGTTTATATACACGTTCTCTTAATCGTATATATTATGTATGGTGATGTTTTTTATGATTTTTGATACTTTTTTTTCTTGGGTACTCGAGCTTTGCGGTTGAAAGTTTGCTTACTTACATTCTACAGGTTTATGACCTAAATTTAGTTTATGTTTCCTTAGTTCTGTCGTGATATGTCTGTGTTTTTTTATTGATGTTCTCACATCTTTGCTATAATGATAATTGTGTTTGTCTACCTTATGGTATGTCTAGGTGATTTTTTCTTCTTACTGTGTTGCCGTGTGGTTGTATTTTTTTGTGTGTACAGGTTATTTCAGCAATAATCTCAGCTAATAGTTGATGTTCTCATATGCAGGTATTATTCGTTTCTCCGTTTTTTTTAATGTTTGGCTTATACAATTGCTTGTCTTTTTAAACTTTATTACATTACTATTGATTTCATTGTTTTAATGTTTAACGTCAACAATGGCCTGATTTTTTGGTTTTTTTTAGGAAGAGTGTACCTATACTGAATAGGTTAACCTATATTCTATTATTGTTAATTTGATGCTAAAAGTAGATTTCAGGTTCTGTAGTTTCCCTGAAACATATAGTGTTTTGTTCTCTATGCCTCTTATATGTCGTCTTTGAATGTGTGTGTCGCTTTATCAGAACCGCCGAGGTAAACGTGCACGCCTAGGTGGCACTGATTCTGGTGTAAATTCTTCTTCTACGTCATCTTTTGAGGCATCATCCCAGACGGAACGCCAGTCATTGCATCGTGCATCAATGCTAAGATCGTCAGCGACAGGTGGTATATCTTCGACCAATGCTCATGTTGAAGTTAGGACGGGTGTTTCTTCTGGCGAAACCAGTCATACAACAGTTTCTCCTTACTACATGGATTTGGGAAGATGTAATAAGGTGTGTGAGTTCTGCGGGTCTCTCTTTTGGTACGCTGAGCGACTCACATCTTTTCCAGTTGGTCGTAGACCACGATATCATAAGTGTTGTAAGGCTGGGAAAGTAGTGTTGAATTTCCCTACGCAACCTCCCGACTTATTGAAGTCTTTGTTTGCTGACCGTGAATTTATGGGGAATATTCGTGCATACAACGCCATGTTTTCAATGACTTCCTTTGGGGCTACCATAGACAATTCGGTTAATCAGGGTGGAGGTCCGTACGTATTCAAGGTTGTTGGTCAGGTATGTCACTGGCTTGGGTCGATTTGCCCGTTGCCTGGGGATCGGGCGAGGTTTTTGCAGATGTATATTTTTGACTCCGAAAATGAGGTTGAAAACAGGCTTCGTCTTTTCCATGGAAATAATTTACCGAATTTATCAATAGACATCATTTCGGCATTAACTGCCATGCTTGATGAATCAAATGCCTACGTGCGTCTTTTTCGGTCTGCGAGAGAGTTATATACTCAACAGCACGTTCCTGAGTTTTCAATTAAACTTTACAGTAGGGTGAGGGACAGAAGGTACAACGACCCCTTACCAAATACCGTTGGCGCCATTGTTTGTGATGGTGGTACTGCATCGGAAGATTTTGATGTTATTATCCATGATAAGGCTAATACTCCACATAGAGTTAGCAAGCTTCATCCATCTTATATGCCGTTGCAATATCCACTTTTATTCCCTCATGCAGAGCAAGGGTGGTCTCCTGAGTTACGCTTAGGACCTGACCATTCAATTGATGATCGCAAGCTTAGTCCATCAATGTTCTACTCGTATCAGATTCATGATCGTGAAAATGTTTACAACCATCTTCTTCACGCAGGTAGGCTGTTTCAGCAATACATTGTTGACTCTTATATCTGCGTCGAACATTGTCGGTTAGAATA
This sequence comes from Flaveria trinervia, assembly GCA_025506515.1. Classification (NCBI taxonomy): domain Eukaryota; kingdom Viridiplantae; phylum Streptophyta; class Magnoliopsida; order Asterales; family Asteraceae; genus Flaveria; species Flaveria trinervia. Next base: position 98,708,675 of record CM046452.1, read on the forward strand.
TGTTCGGAATAATCAAGAAGAATTCAGGTGTGAGTTTTTGGAAGGTCTTCACGATGCAATATCTCGCGGTGATACAGAGGGCCATAGCGTGGGTAAACGGTCGTATTACCATCATCTTTCACCGGTGGTCCAAGGTATATGTATAAACATTACCAAGATGCCCTCGCCATATGCCGAGTCCATGGGAATCCTCAGTACTTTATAACATTCACATGCAATGTCAAATGGCCTGAGATTGAAAGGGAAATAGAAGCAGCACATGTACCAAGTCCACAGGATAGACCTGATATTATTGCTAGGGTATTCCAGATGAAGGTACGGTCTTTCATCAAGCATCTGAAAACATCAAAACCCTTTGGTGATGTTGCTGCTGGTAAGTGTAAATCATGTTGCTTGTCCTTTTTAGCAACGCCATCATACAACTTTATTATGGATACTCATGTTGTATTATGCTTTCTGCTTGTACAGAGCTATACACAATTGAATTCCAAAAAGAGGGTTGCCACATTGTCACACGTTGTTATGGTGACTGATTCTTATAAAATTCGCACCCCAGAGGATATTAACAGATATATTAGTGCTGAACTACCTGACAATCAAACAAATCCCGTCTTACATAGGATTGTTACTGAATCGATGCTACATGGACCGTGTGGTATAGCAAGAATGAGTTCTCCGTGTATGAAAGATGGTGTATGTTCAAAGCAATATCCTAAGTCATACGAGGCATGCACACGATTTGACAATGGAGGGTACGTTCACTACAAAAGGTCCAAGGATTGTTTTCCATGCATCAAACGTGGAATTCCGTTGGATAATGGGTATGTTGTTCCGTATAATGCGGACTTGCTAATGCATTTTGATGCGCATATAAATGTTGAGTACTGTGGGTGGAGTATGCTTATAAAATATCTTTTTAAGTATATATCAAAGGGTGCAGACAGGGTTCATTTTACGTTAACAGAAAAGGATGTTACTTCAGAAAACATACCTGTTAATGTAGTTGAGGTTGTTGATGAGATCAAAATACCTTGATGGCCGTTTTATATGCCCACACGAGGCATCTTGGAGAATTCTTTCGTTCCCCATACATCATAGGAACCCACCTGTTCAAGTTCTTGCGGTACATTTGGAAGGCAAACAAAACATGACATTTAGACAAACACAGCAACTTCAAGAAATCGTCAATAATCAGAATGCTGGCAAAACAACTCTTACTGAATGGTTAGCAAACAACACAATTGAGTCCTCCGCAGGATGTCCTCTACGGATTTAGGGCCAACCTTCGTTACATAGACTATCTCTCTAAATATCGATGGGATTTATCGACAAAAAGTTGACACGTAGAACGTGCAAGAGAACTCCTACTGTGGGTAGGCTAACTTACGTTCATCCTTCATGTGGGGAACTGTTTTATCTGAGGATGTTGTTGAATTATAAAAAAGGTTGTTGTTCATTTGCGGATATACGCACAGTTTCAGGTGTTGTAATGCTAACATTTAGGGAGGCGTGTGAAAAATTAGGCCTAATTGGTGACGATAAAGAATGGTTGTCTACAATTTCAGAAGCCTCTGAATGGGCAACTGCATCTGAAATTAGGTCTCTTTTTGTACATATACTATTGTATTGTGATGTGTCAAACCCTTCAGCTTTGTGGGATGCCAGCTGGGAAAAAATGGGGGATGATATTACATACAACCTTAACTCCAGTCCACGAAATTCAAATTCCGGTGTTAGCAATGCTGATTTACAACAGTTTGTACTCTATGAGCTTGAGTTGTTACTAAACTCTAACGCAACACCACGCACACTAGCTGATTTTGGATTGCCTCTCCCCATAGAATCCACTCTTTCTATGCTTAGAAATGTACTGTTACTAGGAAAAAAGTTACAATCGGGAAGCTTTACACCATGAACATCTCTCCTTAAAGGCAATCTTCATCCTGAACAAAAAAATGTCTATGATGCGGTGTTGACTTCTATGCAGAATTCATTACAAGTGTTATTGTTTGTGTATGGCCATGGAGGTTCAGGTAAAACATACCTTTGGAGAACAATCATTACAGCTTTAAGGTCTGAAGGTCAGGTTGTTTTAGCAGTAGCAGCTTCGGGTATCGCTTCGCTATTGTTGCCTTCAGGTCGTACAGCACATTCAAGATTTAAAATACCGTTGGAATTAACAAATGAATCTATATGTCATATTAAAAAAATACAAACTTGTCTCGCCTTTTGTTAGAAGCAAGCCTTATAGTTTGGGATGAGGCACCGATGAGCGACCGAAGGTGTTTTGAATCCCTGGATAAAACATTGAAGGATTTAACGGGTAATATTGCGGTGCCATTCGGCGGTAAATCTGTTCTACTAGGTGGAGACTTTCGTCAAACATTACCAGTAAAACCAAAATGCACAAAGGCTGATATAATATCGTCATGTCTCACAAAGTCTTATTTGTGGAAGTACTTTTCAGTTCATAAGCTAACTGTTAATTTGCGAGCAACATTGTCTTCATATACGAGTGGATACCAAGATGTACAATCGTTTTGTAGTTGGTTACTAAGAGTTGGAGACGGTAAAGAAGGTGTTCCACATACAATTGGACAAGCGGACGTTAAAGTAATTGAAATACCACCACAAATGATTATTAAGGATTCATACGCTGCGTTGTATGATTTGATCAGGTTTGTCTACGATGAGGAATGTCTGCTAAGCCCAACGGCCCCAACATTTGCAGAACGTGCCATCATATGTCCTAAGAATGAAACTGTGGATGAAATCAATGACCTTATTCATGCCATGTCACCTGGAGAATGCAGCTCATACTTCAGCACTGACTCGATGATTCCACACTCTAGAGATGGAGGAGATGTTGATGCTATGTACCCAATTGAATACCTTAATGTACTTAATTTTAATGGGATTCCAAACATTGTTTAAAGCTGAAAAACAACACTCCCATAATGTTAATTCGTAATCTAGATCAAAAAAATGGTTTATAATGGCACTAGATTATTGATATCACAGTTACTACCTCGTGTTATTGAGGCTCATGTAATAACAGGTACATCCTTAGGACACCGAGTATATATTCCAAGAATTAACTTTGTGCATAATACGAAAGACCTTCCTTTTGTTTTTACAAGGAAGCAATTTCCGGTTAAAACATGCTATGCAATGACCATTAATAAAAGCCAAGGCCAATCACTTAAAAAATAGGAATCTATTTACCTGAGCCAATATTCAGTCATGGACAGTTATATGTTGCTCTGTCAAGAGCAACATCCCCAAATTCTATAAAGATCCTTACAAGAAAAAGCATTGAAAATAGTGATAATAAAACATTAAATATCGTGTATACAGAACTATTAAACGAGATTGATATGGATCAGGTCAATCTCTATTATAGTTCGTTCTCCTTTCTCCATATAATGTTGATAAATACCTGTATTTACATGTTTATTTGCCAACTTTAATAGAATTACCTTTATCCTCATGTTCCTTCTCTAAATAGATGAATAGAAATGGAAGACACTGAAATTTCAAGTTTAACACCGGGTGGACCAGCTCCTGAACTCAACGTTCGTGTAGTTCGTACCTGGAAACCCGCCTTTAGAGACAATGAAACGTGCTATGTATTTGTGGATCAACAGGTATACTCAACCTAAATACAAAGCTATACAATAAATCACAAGAGAGATAGATCATGCAACTGTTTAAAATATTATTAAATACTGTCCCCCTATTTTGTAATGAAACGCTTTTATTTCTCTTTAATAACTTTTATCCTAATTAGCTAATCTTAAACATCTTTTTAAAACCTGTATCTAAATCTAACCTGAAAATATTTTCTGTTAACACATAAAACACTAATTCATACTTTTATTTTCATTAACCAAACTTACAATTATGAATTACAATACTGCAACAGGGCATAGGAATCCAGGCTGTTACAAAGGGTAAAGATCAAAGATAGTGACATCAAAACTTCAAGTGCAATCATGTTACCGGGTTAAAGGGTATGCGTGTACCGAACCTGACAAATTTACTTCAACTGTATGCCACCCTGCTTACATGCGAGTCGGAGCAGCAACGATGTTTACGCCTATTGATGACACTCCGGACCTCCCTCGTCAATACTATGAATTTGTCTCCCGTGAAAGACTGGATTACCTCCATGAACAAAGCAAAGATCCAGCTCAAAAAAACAAAAGGGCAATCGTGGGTAAGGACATCCATCATAAATGTTTTCAACAACTATCCACTGTATGCATGTTCATTATTGTGATGCACAAACACTATTCACACAGATTACATAGGAATATTGCAAGAGATGCACGATAACAGAACAAATGCTGGAGCACCTTTCGTTACAATGACGTTGAAAGACAGCAGGTTTGTCTCTTTCAAACCCCAACTAACCAACATTAATTAGAGTGTCTCAAATTACCTATATATGTTCCTGCTGGCAAAAGACAACCTGTTATTCAACCTTTAAAACAGGAAATTCACTACTAATAATTAATTAAAACTAATGGTGTTATTTCAAATGTTGCTTAGATAATCTTGCAATATTTGTGTGCCTTTATCATTTCAGGATAGATGATATATTTAATTGTAAACTTTAGAGACATTAATAAAAGAAACAATGAAACAAAAGAAAATAATCAAAAACGAAACGAAACCAAATGATTTTCAATGATCAAATGGTTCAATCGTTGCTTCCTGATCTTATTCTTTGCTCTTAAATTGGTCTTTAAATATACTCAAAAGTTTCAAAGTTTAATAATAAAAGAATAATTTTGTTTTCTTTTTTTTTTCTACCCTCCTCTTGTTCCTGCCGTCTTTTTTCTTTTATATCAGGTCTACTCCCTCTTTAATCTAATACTTGGGCTCCCATTATAGACTTTTTTTGAAATAATAACTGGATGCATTTTATTTACATAGACCTTAAATTTTGTTTGATGTGGGCTTCACTTAAGTGCACATCCAGATCCATTAAATGACTTCTTTTTATTTCTTTCTTTATTTCACATGACCTTTTGCAATGAACATTCAAAAATCAAATTTTGAATACAACAATAAAGAAATGAATGGCTAATCATCCATTACTTTTGAATTTTTATGTTTTAACACAATGTCTTTCATTCCTGCAGCAACATGGACGTCAGTGTCACTCTGTGGGGCGAAATAACAACATCTACAACGAAGTTTCCGAGGGGTTCAGTTGAGACATCAATGGCACCAACAATACTTGCAATTACCGGAGTTAGAGTAACTGATTTTATAGTATACACTATTGCATTAACCACTATCACCCAGTGTAAAAACACTTAATATACCTGTCGATACAGGTAAATTGCAACTCAAATCAACAACGCAACACATGTCTATGTCAACCCATCAACCGTGGAAACACGCACACTCCTGCGCCTGTAAGATTTACATAGATATTACGTTTACATATGGACACCCACGTCGTTATACATTTGCTAATTATGCTTGAACCATCACTTAGAAAGCATTTCTAGAGTTCTGTTTAATATTATCCTTTTTAAACCAAAAAGAAGGGTAGCATAGCAGGTCAGTTGTATAATGTAAATAAGCATTTATTAATACCTTTTGCATGAAGAACTTTATCGTATGTAGTGGGCAATTGATGTATGACTGTGCACGACTTTTGTACCCCATTTATCCACCTGTTAATATCCTTACATAAAACAGTTGATATTTTCAATATTGTTCCTCTTTTTACAACTTTTATTATCAGGACCAATTTCTAAAAAGAATACAATTTTCAAATAACATGTGCATAAACATAACATACACATAACTACACATAATCATCAAAAAAATATTAAACGCATTTGTTAAACTTTCTCAGGTTTGAAGAACAGGAGTCAGCAAAAGACACAACTGACACCCAGTCGCAGCAACAGAAACAAACATCCGCAGGCATCCAAACCACATTACCATGTCTGAACTTCTGCGAAAAGAAAAGAACGAACTCACTGTAAGAATAAACATTATACAATTACCTTTTATAGCCACCTACACAAATCAACTCAGCTAATCACATTCAACCTTTTCCCAGAGACAAATCTTTGTACTTAAAGCTGCATTCACACACATCGCCGCAGACAAAGAATGGCACTTCACCGCCTGTCCCAATTGCGACAACTCACCCATCAAATCAGAAAACCTTTGGTTTTGTTCACATCATGGCTACTACCCCACCCCAACAAAAAAGTAAGTAAACACTAAACCACATTCACTACAAATTTATCAACCACTTAAATTTGAGCTGAAAAAAGAATTTTAGGAGCATGCAATAATAAAAGTTTCTAGGACCACATAATATAATACGAATCTCTGCATAGCAACCTCACACATACACACAATTTCTGCACAATATAGTACAAAGGTTGCTGATTTAGAATGCATCAAATCAAACATCAAACACCAAATCTGGACATATGTTAAAGTCTTTAAACTAAGTTATATCTAAATACGTTGAAGGTACCGAATAACTGGCATAATATCAGACAACACAGGGAGTATCCATGCCACAATGTTCAACGAACCTTCAACAAAATTGATTGGAAAGAAATGTTCGGACTTGCTGTCAAACGAGCATCCAGACGCAATGCAGCACACTGTCCTTAACAAAGAGGCATATTTCCATGTTCAAGCCCAAAAGAACATCAGAACAGGATCGGTTCGTTGCACAGTTACACAATTGAAAACATAAATCCAGATGTACCCTCAACTAGCACCCCAGCACAAATACACCAACACCACATACCACTGCACGTAAGAATCACCCAGAAATCCAGTAAAAAGAACACTATATCTGGAAGAAGGTACAAACATAAAGAAACACCTGTTAGAAACAGTGCAACTTCTATTAACAGATTTCTCCATATATACAGATAAGGAGCAGCTGGCATAAAGAAGCACAAAAACGACTAGCAAATATGCAAGACGACTTTTGAACAACCGCAATTAAATGCCTTTTGATGCTGTCTTTTGATAAACATAATGGGTGGCACTGCAGGAGAACCATGTGATACTGTCTTTTCATGGACGGAATGGGTTGCAGAAGAAGGAAACCACTTTTGAACAGCCACACTTTTGTAACCAAAATATATGCATAACACCATGCAGCCCAAACAATATAACAAACCTTTTGAAGCTTTAAAGCTAGATGTTGTACGTCCATCAAGTTGTGGAAAGTTGTTGCATACAATGAAAACCCATGTATCACTTCTATGTATTACCTGAACATGCTGAAAACCCTAGACTACTACTGCTTGTATGCAATGTCTATATTAACTGTGTTTTAATGATAACCCATGTATCACTTCTATGTATTAAAAACCCATCTAAACTACTGCTGCTTGTATGCAATGTCCATATTAGTTGTGTTTTCATCAAAAATACAAGCAATTATACAAAATGTCATAACATTTCGCGCAACGCGCGTCCAGGATTGCAACTAGTTGAGTGTTAAAAAACCATAACTACAAGAAAACCTCAAAATTAAGTGTGTTTAGAGAGATTTTATAGACTTTTATTACACAAATTTTAGTTTAATAACTTTTTTATAAATTTTTTCACACAAAAAATATACATAATTATCTTAAGACCTTTTTAATGAATGTAAGAAAGCACTTAACTTTAAACAAGATTAACACCTATAAGAATCAAGGAACAAAAAGATTTCATAGCATCAAAATACAACAATGCTACCTCAAATCATAAATCCCTAAGGGGATTAATCTTAATGGTATTCTTATGTATGTAAATATAAAAAAGTTACGACTTCAAGTCTTACTCTGAACAAAAAATTTCGAGTCTAGACAGTGAATTTTCTCAGCACAAAGTTTTTTCATAAGGAACCCCAACAAAAAAACAAACAAATAAACCCGATTAAAATATCATCTATTTACGAAACAAGATCGCACATTTACCAAAAATAGTTTCTATTTTCAAGAAACCGAGGCTTAAATACTTGAAAAAACTTACCTCTATAAAATATGGAAACCCCAGGGACCAGGTTACCAAAATTCCAAAATTCAGTTGCCGCCTTTAAACCCTGAAAAATTTCCCCCCTCCATTCCCAAACTGTAATTAAAAAATTTCATCACCATCCCTCCAAAACCCCCACTTAAAAATCCATCGATTACTACACTTGTATTAGCTCTCACAAACTATCAGATCGAAATCGTACACAAATGGCGATTGCTGCAAGCCCTAACTCCAACCTAACGTCTCTTCTCCCAAAGCGAACAAGAAGAAGAAGACGGGCATCAACGGTGGCGAAGAGAAGCTAATCACGGCTGAAATGAAGTCCGATGATTCGATTTCTCAATCACAGAAGAGGAACAGTAATCCAGGGGTTCGTGTTATCGGTGGTCGGATTTACGACTCTCAGAATGGGACGACGTGCCACCAAGTATGCGTGATTTGATTATTATTGTCGTTATGTGTTATTGTTTTAGGTTTTTTTATGACTTAAGTCTGATTAGTTACTATGTGTTTATAGTTTAAGTTTGTTGTTGGGTCTTTGGTAGAGCCTTCATACTTGTAGGAGAGTTTGTGGCGAAGGTGGGGATTGTTTTGACTATTTGGGCCAGACCTATTGCGTCTAGAATGAAGAAGAATTTGTTACTTGTTAGTACTAGTGTTGAAATTTGGAGTTTATATACGAAGATATCTAAACACGGATAAGAGATCGTTTTGTAATAGAAGGTGAACGGGCAACACATTGTGCCTCTAGCCCTTTTTGTGTAGCAAACTATGTTTCCCAGTTCATTTAAAGAGAGAAAAAAAGGGAAGCGGAATGAAAGAAAAAAAGAGTTATGTTCTAGAGTGTTTTTAAAAAAAATATTAAATTGAAGGGAAATTGAAAGAAAATGAATCCTAAAATTAATCCTTCCAAATGGGAAGGAAATCGAGATAAGAGAGAAGAAAGGAAAGAAGAGAAATGAAAAGAAAGTGCTTCCCTTCATTTCTCTTGTTAAGTAAACTTGAGAACACAACTTAAGTTGGAAATTAAGGATAGAGATTGACAAGTTGAAATTTGTTAGTTTCAGTTGTGAAGTTGAAACTGCACAAGATAAATCTCGTAGGAAAATAAGTTTGGAAAATCAAGTTGTATCTATGTTTAAGGTCTGTAACTACTAACTAGGAATGTCTTTGTTTGCAAATTCCTATGTTGTGTTACAAAATTTCAAATAACGGATGGTTCTTCTCTTTGTTCTGTATGCCTGTTATGGTTGTGTAATCATATACCGGCTATAGCTTATATTCTATATCTTAAAGGTTTACATTCAACTTAACCAAGTGAAACTTATGCTATGTCCTAGGTTTCTAGGTTTATTATGACCATCATCATCTACTTCCCTTTATCCTACGCCTAGGAATGGTTTAACTGGTTGCAATTTATTTAAGTGGTTTTCTCAATTTGTATCACATGTAGTTGACTCATGGTTATTTTGTTGTTCGGTTGATTTTGCATAACTTCATCAATCTGAAATTATACGTGTTGTTATCTTTTTGAGCATTTTTTTTAATCAACTGAGGCTGTCTTTGGTTAGTTGGTTCCAGTGCTTCTTATCGCGGATTGAGTTTATATTAATAGTTTTTGTGGGATTATGGAATATCATTTCAGTTAGCATTCAGTCTTATGTTATCTTTATTACTAAGTATGTTTTGTCTTTTCAACTATAAGTTAAAGAGTTTTTTTTTCTATTTTAACACATTGCATGTTTAATAGTGCCGACAGAAGACCTATGCTGTATTGTTAACTGCAAGAATCAAGCAAAGGCTAAGCCATGCTCCATTAAGTATTGTCGCACATGTCTCTTGAACAGGTTAGCTTTTCTGTGCTGTGTTAATACTTTATCAAAATACATACTGGTTATTACTTCAAGACTTTTGAAGTTTATGTTAAAATTACTAGGTAATTGTTAACTAAAGAGTTAGAACTAAATTCTTGGTGTTGTAGTATATGTTATTAATGCGTATGCTTCATCTTTATCTAGATACGGGGAGAAAGTTGAAGATGTGGTATTGTTGGAAAAATGGGATTGTCCCAAGTGTAAAGGTGTTTGCAATTGTAGCATCTGTATGTAAGTTTATGAAACTGTAATTCTCTATTTATGACTTGCTAATTAAGACCAAATCTAAGAGGTGTTTTAACCATAGGAAAAAACGTGGTCATCAGCCCACCGGTATGGTTACGCCCATGGCAAAGGCAGGTGGATTTTCCTCTGTTTCTGACATGATTGACGCAAAAGGTGCTAACAATGTTAGTAACTACAAGCGAGTGAAAGAAACAACTGCTTCGCCAAGAAAGCTACCTGCTCCAGCAGAGGTATGGTTGAAACCGGGTCAGGTTGGATTGGATTGACTAATGATTGCAAACTTTAGTTCATGCTAATAATAGTATAACTCTTTAAATAAAGTGATCTAGGAGGTTTTACTTACTAAAACCACACTTGGGGAAGTTTTGATCTATTCCATTTAAGCTACCTTTTTACATTGCTTGACTTGTTAAGGATAAAAGCATGACCCAAACTGACCTATTTTGACCTATAATATGTAATAACGAGTTAATGACAACTTACATTCTGGAAATTTGTTTAAATTTTAATGCTGAGCAGGCGATTGTTAAATCACCTAAGAATTCAGGCAAGGAAAATCTGTTTGATGGCAAGACAGATTCAAATGCAAATCCTCTGGTTTCAGTTGCATCTCCTGTTGAGAAGAAACCAAAGAAAGTGAAGCGAAAAGGGTCTGAAGTGGAGCTTGATGGCAATGGTGTTAAAGTAGCTGAGACTAACCATTCCCTAGATGAAAACAACCAAAAGAAATCAAAGTCAAATGGATCAAAGGCTATAGTTGAAGGAAATGTGGTTGAGCATAAACTAAAGAAAATTAAGCGGAAAGCACTTGAAGTAAATCTTGATGGCAATGTGGTTAGTGATGTTTTGGGAACTGAGATTAATCATGCCTTGAATGAGAAGAAGCAAAAGAAATCAAAGGCAAAAGGGTCAGAGGAGACAACTGAAGAAAATGAAGTTAAAGAAAGTAATAATATTCATGATCAATGTTCAAACAAGCGTTTGGAGGATAATCAATGTTTAAAAGTTAAAAAGGATACTTCAAAGTTGTTTGAGGCTGTTATTCCTTTGCCAGCTGGAATGGAGTTGGTAGCTGTAGCTGGGGTTGATCTTCCAAAAGAAGATGTTGGTAATGCATTGCAATTGTTAGAATTCTGTTCTACTTTTGGAAAGGTAACTTCATAGTTTTATTTTATTTACATAATATGGAATTTGAGTGTTTTCCTAAATGAAGTTAATGCATTATAATTCTCCCTTCTTTTTGCAGATTTTAGACGTGAAAAAAGGGCAGGCAGAAGCAGTTCTGAGAGACCTAATTAAAGGACGAAGTACACGCCGTGGGAAATTTACTTCAGTGATCCAGTTTCATATCCAGTTGCTCTCTGTTATTCAAGAGGAATGGGAATTGGAATCAGAGTAAAGACTTATATATTGTTACTTGATTAGTGTAGTAACTAGTAATAGAAACTTTTGCATCATGATATACATATATTAATATGATGCCTGATCTTTCAGTTCACCAACATCTGATCTGACTCATGGAAATGATTCATGGTTGAAAGCTCTAAAAAGTTGCATCTCTGATTCAAAAGTAAAGCTTATGGACTTTGAAGACCTGACAGCTGACAGATATGATAATTTGGAATCATCAATGAAACTTAGACTCTTAGTATTCCTGTGCGATGAAGTTCTTGAAACGGAGTAAGATTACTTTGCACACTTTTAATAATTAAGGTTTATTTTAGCTTGGTTTCACAGTGATTGTATACTTGGAATTATCCTACAGAAAAATAAGAAATTGGATTGATGATCAAAATGTGAAGTTTGCTGAACAGAGGAAGGAAGCAAAGGAGAAACTCTCAGTTGCAAAAGATAAGGTATAAACATTTATATGTTCAAAAATTAATCTGAATTAGTTTTCCAAATGTTTTTATTCTGCTTTGTTTTTATATATATAGGAGAAAACTTTGAAGCAGAAAATGCAGGATGAAGTTGCCAAAGCAATCATAGCGAAAGAAGGTGTTCCTCTTACTCTAAAGGAACATGATGCAATAATTTCCAAGATCAAGAATAAAGCAGCTGAAGCACATGCTGAAATGCTTGCATGTAAAGAAATGGTTCCCATTGGTAAGTTTTATTTATGTGAACAACAGATCATAATATCATTTTAAAATATCATTTTAACACATCAAAATATTAATCCAATAGGTGATAGGTCTATTCATTTAAATATCATTTTAATTTTTCCTTTAATTATCTAGTCAAAGTATGAGTGATTGACCTATATACCTCACAATGATCATGAAAGTATGAAACACTTGGGAAGTTGTCACTTGGACCTATTTCCAAAAAAATCTCAAGTATTTGTTGACTATCTAATTTAAAAATTGTCATGTAGATAAATCAAGGCCTGATGCTGTGAGAACAGAGCCGATTTTCAAGGACAACAACGGGCATATGTACTGGAGATTAAAAGGGTGTTCTGAGAAACCTGGTATTCTTCTTCAAGGTGAGAATGAGTAGTTTATGAAAGTTTTCATTTGCAGCTTAATTTGTCACAACATTAATTATAACTAGTACTCAACATACAGATGTAGGAACTGGGGATCATACAACTGGAATGGTTGACAAATGGTTTGATTTTGATGATGAACAGATGGATTTGATTGAAAAACACATAAATGTCTTAAGGTAATTCTTATTCTTTCTTTTTATTTTTTTAAATGTTATATTGTAGAACACTGTTTTAAGGCATAAAAATATCTAAATAGTTTACAAATTTGTTTCTCTTTTTTTCCTCCAAACAGTGCAAGGTTTATTCAACAGAGTTTAAGAAAAATATCAAATTAGTGATTCATAATCAAAATAACTTTTGTTTAGACAAAGTTAACAGAACTTTTATTTCACAGATAATACTTACTGATGAGATAAAATACTTTCAAGAATATTGCATCTTGTGAAAGCAGCCCAAATACAACGAATGTTTCATATTTTGTGGACTTTTGTTAAGTATCTGCTAATGATGTTATGGTGTTATTTTGCAGGTCACGATTTAGAAAACATTACAAAAACTAGGGGACGTGTTTGGTATAACATGGGTGCGCATATTGTTATTTCTAGGGGCCAGTCTATGTTATTTAAACGACTTCTACTGGTTGTAGCTTAATTCTGTTGTAACCTGCAGTGACTTTTGTTTATTGTCCATGTACAGTTCATGAATACATTTTATATGATTCTTATGGATTTAAACGACCTTTTTTGTAACCTATATCATGAATATCTTCAAGATCACATGGTCATGTGATGTAAGATGTTAATTTTAGAGGTTTGAATTTACAAGGGTAACATAAACCTTACATGGAATTTGTGGATTTTACTATAGTAGGAAAAGAAATCAGCGAGTATATAAAGAGAAAATTGCATAAATAGTACTTGTGGTTTGATCACATTACAAGTTTGGTCCTTAGATATTGAAAATTATTAATTTAGTCCAAACATTTTAGAGTTTGTAAATTTAGTTTCTATTGTTAGTGCTTGTTAGTTTTTAATGATCTTGGATTAAACCATAGGGATCAATTATGCAATTTACTTTACAAATTTGAAAAAGCAAAAAACTCAAATAAAATTTTTTAAAAAATAATAAAACAAATTTAAGAAAACTGCAAAAACAAAATTTCATTTTTAAAATTTTTTTGGCAATATAAAACAGAAAACTCCCAAATAAAGTATATATTTTGTACTATATTATCAATTTGTTTTTGTTCTATTATATTATTTTACAAAATCCATCTTGATGTACAACCTTCAAAGGTAGGTTTACAACTCATATCATCATTACTTTATTTTATCAGACAAATATTTTTTTAGTTTTGTTTTGCAAATGATAATTATTACTGTTATATGATTTACAAAATACAACTATATTAACAAGTTTTTACTTATTTATATATTAATCATGAATGTTTGTGTTTTTTAGGGGTGTTAAAAATATTCGAATCTGAGAATTCGATTTGAAAATTTGAATCTGAAATATCCGAATTTTTGGATATCTGAATTTTGGATCTTCGAAAATTCGGATTTGGATTTGGATAGTGATTTTCAAAAGTTTCGGATATCCAATTATCCGAAAACTAATTTTTTTTTGAATTTTACATATATTTTTACTTTAGATTGAGATTTTTAGTGTATATTTTTACTTTTATGATATGAATTGGTTTTTTATATTATTTTTATAATATTATATGCCTAATTATTGTAAAAAAACTAAATAATAAAAAAATAAAAATGAATTTCGTATATTCGAATCACTATCCGAATCTGTATCCGAAATTTTGGATATCCGAAATTTCGGATATCCGACTTTGAACACCCCTAGTATTGTTTTTCTTATTTTCAACTCCTCTTACCCTTTTTAAGAATATTTTGGTCTTATTTTTTATTTTTTATTCTTGTTTTCTTTTCTATTTTCTTTAATTCATTTTAAATTCATAGACAAATCATATAATCAGGGTTTATAGTAAAAGAAAAAAAGAGTTAGTCTCGTTGATTAATGTGACTATATTTATTAATGATTTTTTTTGGTTTTTCCTTTTATTTAAGTTTAGACTTCACGTTAATCGGTTATATTAGGTTTTACAAATTTTAAAACCCACATCAATGATACCGTTTTAAATACACATTTACCGATGACGACACCGCCGCGAAACACGGGTGTCATACTAGTTAGTTACATTTCATAAATAATGTTACCGATTAGTTTTAAATAGATCAAACGTGTATATATATGTTATATTTTTTTAATTAAAATTTACTTACAAAAACAACTAGTTACTAACATTCAAATTTTAAACTTAAAGAAATTTGCAAAACATAAAATTTGTGTTTTGTTTTCGAAATTTAAAATTGTGAATGCTAGTAAAGAACAAAACAGACAATTTGTTTTCTGCAAACTTCTTAAAGTTTTTTTTTAATTTTAGTTGAATTTTCTCGTTTTTTTTCCAACTTTTAAAGAAAATTGCATAATTGGTCCCTATGGTTTGATTATATCATAGATTTGATCCCTAGGTCATTAAAAACTAAAACACTAACGGTAAGGACTAAGTTTGCAACAAACTCTCAATGTTTGGACTAAATTTGCAATTTTTAAAATCTATGAACCAAACTTGCAATATGGTCTAACCATAGGGACCATTTTTTGCAATTTTCTCGTTTATAAATTTATGAACCTTTAGCTAATTGCGTTGTTGGAGACTTAGGGAGCGTTTGGTTGGAAAAAATTGAATGGAAATGAAAAGCTAATATAATTTTCAAGTAAAAATTGTGTTTGAAAGAACAATTAAAAATAAACCCAAGGAATATTTTACCTCAAATTTCTT
Source organism: Flaveria trinervia (assembly GCA_025506515.1). Lineage (NCBI taxonomy): Eukaryota > Viridiplantae > Streptophyta > Magnoliopsida > Asterales > Asteraceae > Flaveria > Flaveria trinervia. The sequence continues at coordinate 98,724,174 of CM046452.1, forward strand.
TAGTTGGTGAGATTTTAAAATCCTTTCATCTAAAGAGGGAATTTGAAATCTCACAATCAAGAATATTTAAGGTGAAACGTTGTTTGGATTTTACATTTCATTACCTATTCAAACATAATTGTATTTAAAAATTATACTAGTTTCTTAATTTCATTTCATTCCTTCCAACCAAACGCTTCTTTGCCTGACCAATGCTGCAAGTTTTAACAACCATACTTGCTTTGTGTTCACTAATTACATATTCTTTTCTAGTTTTTACAGGTACCCAACTCTACAGAATGGAACAAATGACTATATGCAATACCAAATGAAGGTCATTTATTCATCAGATTATGGTTGTTGCTAGATTATTTTTTGTTGGCAACGTAAAAGGAGGTATGCTAATTTCCAAAGGGTTGATTAAACACAGATAGAGATAACATGGGTTTGGTTTTGAATAACACAAAACGTCATCGATGGGTGACAGGTTCTCTAAGAAGAGATTGCAATTGATATGAAGCATCAATGCGAATTGAAATAATGAAATAACATTTATCCGATGCTAATAAACGGGAGAAGGCAAACTAGGTTAGCATTTTGGCCGGTAAACAGTAGGGATGCAGATCAACAGTGAACAGGCATTGCTAATGCGAGGATCATGTTGGTAAGAAATAAAATAATTAATCCATTTTGAGGATAAAACATAACACCTGTAGGTTCATTAATTGATCCGAGACATCACAATCAAAAATATGAACTAAACGGATGTTTTAGTCCCCCCCCCCCCCCCCCCCCCCCTCTTTCTATGTTTGCACTTTGCAGGGTCACTACAGGTTCTGGACTGATGTATGATCATGTTCTAATCAACTACCAAATACAACCAGTAATAGTTTACAAACCAGCAAGAAACTCCAGTCATCATATTTGCATAAGCTATTACTTCAAACAACTTAATGTTAATGTTGCTTATGCAGCACAAAAAAACCAGGATTTCAAAAGAGGATATGTTTAGTCAACTTAAGCATACTAAAGGTAAAATTGTTTCTTCAAGAACCAACAAGTTTTATAATTTATCAGCAGCAGATAGCATGAGGCTGCACTTCTGGAAAAGTAATGTCTTATTATTAACAAACCACACCTTTTAAACTTCTGGCAAGTCTATCCTCCCATTGTTGACACAAGTCCCAGAAGCTCAAGCTCCATGCAATTAGTCACAAATTGGCCTTTGATGTGTTCAGGAGCACATTACTTCCTTAGGTGGCATGAACTCTTAAGAAACTTGCTCCTGCTCACTAAAGACTTAAACAGCACTCCACCAAATGGGTTCCATAACATTCTCTGTTCAGAGGTAAAATACAAACATATATAATTTATCAGTTATCACGGCGTTGAATGTATCAAACTAGAGAGTCAATGTTTATGTCCTAAATATTTTATTTTTAGGTTCCAAATAACTTTAACATTAGGATCAATACCCACATTTAATTACATAAAATAATCCCTCTATCCCATCCATAATGTACGCTTTTCTTTTATTAGGATACACCTTTTCAGGAGAAGTTCCCATGTTAAAGTTACAAAAGTTTATAATCATCACTATTAAAATACCTTGATTTATTGAAGGTATCTAGATAATTTAACAGTACGGAAAAAAATTTTACTACCATGCATAAAAATCGAAAGTTGCAGAATAAAAACTAAACAGTTTTGTTTTTTAGGTAACCTAGAGAACCTGCTATTGGAAAACTCACTTTGGAGCCAATACCTAACCAACAAGATTAGTAATATAATATATTTGTCGAATTTGAATCTTCAAATCACTAAACTTTGATATCTAAAACCAAAAGTCATCGATTTTCCGAGATAGAGAGAGGACGAAGGAATAAGAGGAGTGTTTTTGAATATTTAATATGGGAGGAAGTATTTCATCCATACCTTCAAGAGCACAGTGTTGACAGAAACATTCACACTACATGTAAGCATAAGACACAACTGAAGCTCGTGATTGGTAAGATATAACAATGAGATAATGATGGGATTGGAAGAGAACAAATGGCATCCACCTGCAAAAGTATATATCATTGTAGTAGTAAAACAATCATGCGTCCAAATAGAAATTAGGTCAATCAAATTTAATGACAGGGATGATTCAGATCAATAGCTTAGTGTTTTTAAGCTTATAAAATTTATTTGAAGCCTTAAAAGACCAGATATTTGTAAGCTCTGAATGTGTATGCCATATCTCATAATATTTGCAAGAGTGAATGGTTTGGGACAAATTGTGAAAATGCAAATACTGAAAATATGGCAAAAGTCTACCACCTGTACTTCTAATGGTAATTGACGAGGTTAACGTAGAGAACTTACTCTTTGAACAGGAAGATCAACCAAGGAATTTCATAAGCGGAAAAAGTCATCAATGTGTGATCGAAGATATACGCCCTGAAAATTCCAAAATGCAAACAAAAAAAGGAGAATAAAAAAATTATTCTACCAGAAAAAAAAAGCTGAAAGGTCACTTATGTATCATGCTTAAGGAGCACATGATTAATTACTATAAACCGAATATGAAATGACCATATACCAGATTGGAAAGAAAATCAGCATCATTAAGATATTGCATAAGCAAAGATGTTATTGGCTGCAAAAATAGACATAAAATGAAAATCAATAGAAATGTGAACAGATTAGTACTCAAAAAGGTGAAAACAGAGATGATATCGAAATTTGAATATCTCATTTTAAAAAGGTACCTTGTCCAAGCAATAATATCGCATTCGCAGATACGGGGATAATTTGTTGAATCTTTTCACTTGTGAATATCACTTGAGTAGCTGGCCAAGAACCACACAATTCAGAATCATAGAAATGGAAACCAACGCATTTCTTTTCTTTAAAAGAAAGAGGGGGGGGGGGGGGGGGGGGGGGGGGGGGGGAATCTATAAGCCTCCTCTCTATCTCCTGGGATGGAAGTAAGGTTTGCCCTCATGTCACCCTCCCCAGACCCTACTCAGTATTGGAGACATTATTTTGTTTATTAACGTTTACAAATTACAACTTCCGTATTAAATCTCAATCATATCTGATTGTAAGCAACATAAACAGTCCTGATATGCATATTGTTTGAAACACAAACTACTAAACACCTTCTAAGAATGTATGTCACCCTCCTCGGTATTGGAGACGTTAGTTTGTTTAGTAAAGAAAACCAACATTTACAGATTACAACATTCATATAAATCTCAATCATTTAGTTTAATTAAAATCAACATCAACAATCCTGATGTGCATATTGTTTAAAACACAAACCACTAAACGCCTTCTAAGAATGTAAGAATTCAACTGAAGATAACACCATTGATGGGGCCTTGTTATCATAACCAGGGTGCATGGACAAACCGACAAAGAGAAAGAAAAAAGGACCATTTATGCGCATTAACTATCAAACACAATCACAGGGGACAAAACAAAAATTACAACTATGATCATTGAAAGTATAAACGGTATAAGAAGATAAATGTGTACTAAAAACACCCCTCTGTAATAAAATCTTTACTAGAAGAATAACATTAACTTATCTTTGTACCTAAGTTGCCCTACATACTTCTTCAGGCAATAACTGAACGATGACCAGCGAACGAACTAGATACATCATAAAGGGCTAACAAAGCTGATAGAATCTATCAACAAAAGTTTTGAAACTCAATATTGAGAAATTCTAAGAAAAACCAATTAAAAAGCTCAAACAAGGAGTTTAATACCTGGATTTTGAATCTTTTCCTCAATGTCATTCATGTCATTTTCATTGGTGGCAGAATCCGCATCAGATACAATTATAGCATGTATGGTATAGTGTCCATCTGATACCCAACAGTTTGAGCTTCTGCAATTTAGGAAGAATATATGCAATAGAAAACCATAACTTAACCATTTCAATCAACTGGCCGCACTATAAATCAAACAAAGCTGCATCGTGTTTTACATTAAAGACAACAAACATACTTGTAGAATCATCAGCAAGAACTGCTAGATTCTGAACTTTCATGGCGAGAGTTAACTTCTTCATCTCATATATTGATTCTGATCCAGTGATATTATTGGAAAACGATAGCAGGTACAGTTCTCCAACAGAGTTCAAAATCAGAAACTTATTACGGGCTAAAAAATGGATGGAAATCGCCTTTATCATCAATGTCACTTCTGACGATTTGTAATCCTCAAACTCTTTGCTCTTAAATGACACAAATCGCGTTCCACCTTCTTGAGAGTTTTGTTTCAATTTCACAGGCCTCAACTTTGCTGTCAGTATACAATGTGTGAGCGGACAAGACATTGCTATTCATGACACGCAATAATAACACACTTACGTCATCTATAGTAATGCATAAGTATGACCCTAGATTCATATTGATCAATCCATAACCCTAATCTTCAATCAAAGCAATAACTAACAGTATTAATAACATTTGCAGCTAATATATATAATAAGAAAACAGAATATCAACATACCAGAATTATCATGATGTTTCACAATCTTTTCTTCCATATTACCATTAACATTGATGTAATTGCTGCTACCACCAGTTACTTTTCCAGATTTCACATACAAAATCGAGCTTCCATTGATTCCTTGAATCATCCCATTCATCAAATTAACCTTCTGAACCTTCGGTTTATCAGACTTCTTGATCCGACCCTTTACAAGAGGCCTCAACGGAAAAACCCTAACTCCATTCTCTTCCCCCAACATCAAAAACCCTACAGAAACACTAATCGAAAACACTGGCAAATCGCAATCGATCACCGCACTCTTCATCAACTTCACCACATCTCCCTCTCCCACAACCTTCACCGCGAAAACCCAAACTTTACGATCAGAAACAGAGTACATCGCGAAGACATTAATCGACGCAGCGAGCTTTATCGAAACACCATGATTCACCCTAAACAAAACCCCTAATTTCCTCTCATCAAAGCTCAGATCACTCTGATTGCAAATTACCCTAACCCTAGCGAATTGATTGTCAGATCGAAGCATATAGAATCGAAGAAGTATCGAACTTCCAGCGAGGTGAGGAGACGAGACGAGGAAGATAACACGAGAGATGTCCTTCGACCGGAGGCGGAGGAAGGCGGCAGCGGATGAGGGCGGAGATACGACGGTGGTGGCGGTGGCGGAGGGGAGCGGAGGCGGAGAGAAGGGGGAGATGCAAGGGTATAGAGAGAAAGATGAGTCAGAGTGCATGAGAGCAAGAGATAGAGATGTGGGGTCGTAGAGGACGGCGGTGGTGGTGGTGGTGGTGGCGGTGGCGGACGGCGGCGGAGAGAGGCGGAGCTGCCGTGCCCGAGTAAGAACAACCATCAGAACGGAGCCACCAGTGAAGTAACGGAGTACGACGGTGAGTTAACGATGAACTAACGGCATTATAAAGTCAACTAATGTTCTTGAGAGGGGTTTGATTTTGGGAACACGAAGGGAAACATGAGTTTTCAGATATTTTTGTCTATATGGAAGAGGAGACCCCATTTGTTATTTTTTTAAAAGCCCCTCAAGTATTGAGGGTTTCAATTTTGAGCACAATTTTGTTGAGTTTTTAGACCATTTTACTTGTTTCTTTCGGATTGAACAATTGTTTGTGTCCCATTTTAATGTTTAAACAATAGATAAACAAACATAAACTCATAAATCAACAACCTTTTGTTTGTTTTGTGTATGTTTATGTTTTGTTTGGTAAAACCTCTAACAACTACAAACATAGATATTTGTAAACGTGTTTGTGAAAATACAAACCAAGGATAAAATAACATGTTGCAAATTTAGGTTTTTCAAACATTTATCAATTGAACCTTTTTAAGATTAGGGTTATGATTTACATGGTACATGCACATATCATGTGGTGCTATCCTCTTATGTCATACCATGGATACATTGCTTGATGGTTATGAATATTATAAAAATAGGAATGAAAGTATGTTGTTAAACGAACAAAAACAGTTAATCATGTTCAATTAGTTAATAAATAAATACATGTAGATGACCTTCACACTAAAATACTAAATGGCTCATTTATAGCCCAAATTTACATAGTGAATAAATCAAATAAGCTAGTAAAACCTAATATTTATATTAATATGTGGTGGATTACCATTCCATTAACCCTAATTTGCCACTAATTTTCAATTCTATTTGTGGTTACTTTTATTTGAATAAGAAAATACTACACATATATCAATATTAAAACTAATGTTTTTTACTAATCCGTTGTATTTTTAAGATGAGAGACTAAATGTACTCTATCATTTAATTCTTAGTAGATTCAGTGACGGAGCTTGAACTATTTCGTACGAGGGGCGGGGGCGAAATTAATTTTTTTAGGGGGGGCGAACTTGATATTTATATAAAAATTTACACTACCAGGCAAAAAATTTACACTTTCGGGCTAAAATATAACACTACGGACGAAAAAATAGGCCCCCCAGGCCCTATTGATGCTCCGCCCCTGAGTAGATTGTCCTTAAATATGCCAAATCAAAAGAATAAGTTTTGTCTTTTAGTGTGAAATGAGAAATATAGCGACAACAACGGTAGATTTCAATTCTTCAGACTTTTGTCGTTGTGTGCAAGAAATTAGAGATTTAATCCATGTTGTTCACTTGATTGTCGCGTTTTCATTTGTCAACGAGACGGATAGTTATACTAAAAATCAAAACCCACAATGAAGGAGGTAATTATATATATTTTTTTAATGAAAAAGGTGGTGGTGAGTTTGAGTATGTGGGAGGAGCTTTAATCAACAATAATGGTGGTCCATAATGATTGATTATGTCATCAATCCTACAAACAAAAAATTGATAATTTATATTGTATATAAAGCATATGAGATGAGTAATTTAAGATATTCTAAAATTACAAACACATATATGTCTCAATGTATAAGGTACAATCATTTTTAAGATTAAAATAGTATTTTTTAACATTATCTACAGATTACTCTTTATAATTAGTTACATAATAACATTATATTTACTGTAAATTATATAAAATTTTAAATTATCTACTCATAAACAAAAGAAAACTTAATTTGTTTTAAGATTCCAGCTATATATTTTAATCTATTATCTTTAAAAACTGTTTGATACTACAATCGTAACATGTGTGTTTTTAAACGTTTTATGTAACTTTTTTGCTGAACCGATCTGTATTTTGTAAGGTACAATAACTTAATACGTAAATATACAAGTCGTCATTCAAAACCCATTTATTTGATGTTTTATATTTTAGTTTAGAAAAACATAATAGACTAGTATAAAATTACTATAAGAATAACAATAATTAAAAACTCATGTTGGATGTAAAATATTATTCTGTCGCGTTATGCGAGCACCCTAGTAGAAAGTATGAATCATAGCTACACTTTCTCCAACCTAAGGATACAAATTAAAATTCAAACAAACCACGTAGATGGTTCCTTTGATTCCCTATATTATTTGTTTGTTAAAAGAAAATACAACTTTCTTCTTACTTTTAGTAAAACATAAAATTCATTTATTGATAATGCTCTTTCCAAAAGCCCAACAAAAATAGACGCACCAATCCATCACTTTCTCGTGTGGGCCTTATGCCTCACTTTTTCGCTATCACCCCTCAAAGTACAACCCATAAAACCAAACGTACAACTCAAAACACCACTAAAATAACTCAACTAAAGTCTAAAACTAAACATCATCATCGTCACTTTAACTAATCACTGTAATTAGGAGCCGTAGCCCCAGCTTCGGCAGCCTTCGCCGCCGGCGACGCCTCCACCGCCGGAGACGGCGGAACAGGTGTCACCAGCAGCTCCGACGGCAGATCCGCCGACAACCCCTGCAGATAAAAAGTGTAAAACAGCTTAAACGGAAACACCAGCTGCTGAAGCTTCACTTGACCGTACGCTCCGGCAAACACTCCGGTGCCTCCGGTGACGGAGAGGTAGGTATCCTCCGTCGTGACATAAGCACCCTGCACCGATATCTGCCCGTAATCCCCCAAATGGAAGCTGTAAATCGCCTCGTATCGATCGCCTTTTGCCTCCGGCATGTTCTTGATCAGAATACAGATTCCGGCGGTGATCCCTAATCTTGTTTGAAGATCTGCACTGTAAACCTGCATCGGATCGTTGGAAAAAGTTTCAGATCTCCGGTGAAGTGAAAAACGAACAAAAACGTTGAAAAGTGAAAACCCAAAAGCGAAAGATGATATTACTTACTTTGTTGGTGAAGGGGACGAGATCACCGAGGGAATTCACGGGTTTTTGACCCAATCGGAGATACGCAGGGGAACCACGGTCTCTTTCGTTGATCTCATACACACACAGCTGATGAACTTTCGCTACAGATCACACAGAATCATCAAATTAATCAAAGGTTCAATTGTTCAAAACCCTTGAGGACAAATTATTCATCAAATTAGTAGTTTACTTACTGGGTCTGGAGGACTCTGATGGGTTGATTTGGCTCTTGACGGTGAGTGATCTCCGGCTGCCGGAGAGACTGACGGCGGTGGTCAGTTTCTGAGAGGAAACAGGGGCGATTGAGGTTTTGAATGAGAGGAGATTCGCCGGAGCTCCGGTGGTGCGTGATAGCTTGAGGTGTGAGGGGATTGATAGCAGAGAAGCTGAAGCAGAAGCCATTGAAGTAAACTGAAGTGGTGTTGATGAAGTGGTGTTGATGAAGTGGTGATTCTGATTTGAGATTTTAATGGTGGTTTGTGTATGTATGTTGTATGTATGTATGTTGTATGTAATGTATGTATGTATGTATGTGTATATATATAGGGGGTGTGGTGGTGGAGAGTAGGTGGTGTGTGGGGCCGGAGAGTGGTCGGAGAATTAAAAAGGGGATTTTATTTGGTGGTTTTAAGTTTTAATGTTGGTGTTTATAATGTAACATGAAATGTTGACCACGTGAAGTTTGAATACACGCTACAACCGTCCAAATTACGGTTGACAATATTTTTATGACATGGAACACATTTTTTTAAGCTAAACGTGACTCCACGGTACCTAAGATGTTGTTTGACCGTGGGTTGACTCGTATTGTATATCTTCAGGAAAATTCAGTTTTGAATCAAACTTGCATCATCATATGTTGTAACGTTACGCTTGAAGTTTTATAAAACATCATTTTGTAAAAGTTGTGGAGGAAAAACAAAAAACAATGGTTTTTAGTGTGTCGCGTGTTATTTTCTAGCTGGTTGAAGAATGAAATTAGAAATTTATAACAAACTATAGAGTTTAAGTTGAAAGGGGAAAACAAAATAAAAGAAGTTATAGAGTTGTATCTTCCTACAGAAGTGATATGCAACATGATAAATTGTTAGTGTGTATAAATATCATACATTGTAAATTTTATAACTTTACAAGATCATTCATGCTATGTAAAATGTGTATCTCTTTTAACTTTTAAGATATATGTTACTTAAACTTTTGTATATATTAAGAACCTCAAGTTTTAAGATGTCATACAAATACTTTGATAATATATACTTTGTAAATATGTTTATTTATGTATTGTCATAAAGTGGTTTTATGTTATGTTTCTTAACTAGTATACATCGCGCTCTATAGCTTTTGGCTTTAAAACCACCATTGTCACTGTTTCTGCGATTGTTTTCAGGTTGTCGACAACATACCGTAGTTGCCTCCTCCATGACGGTCTCTCTTCTCCCATATAAGAATTCCTTTTCCCCATCATCCTTTCATGTCTCTAAATTTATTTATATCTTTCAAAGCTAATGTTTTTCATAGCTAAACAAGTGTAATCAAGGCAAGATACATACACAATAAACTGGTGTATGAGTGGTTGTTATTGGTGTTCATTTATTTTGTTCATTAACATATAGGTAAATAATAAAAGTCAATTTTTATTACATGATATATTTTATTTAGAAGACATATTACAAGTTAAAAGTCAGTAACACTAAATTAGTAATTAATCATTATTGTTGAGGTTTGAACTCTAAATCTTTAAAACCGACAAAACCTTCCACCTCACTTTTGAATCACTAAGCCAAAAGTGTAATACATTTTACTCTGTTTGTTTGATTTTACTTCCCCGGGGTATTCTTTAATGCAATATTATAAAAATAGTTCGAAAACATGTTACACGCAAGTGAAATTTTACGTTTGAGAAAAGTCTATATATACATTTGGAAACATGATTGAGCCTTAAACACTCTTTATGATAAACCAATTAGGTATTTATTAAGTTATTTCGTATTAGTTAAAAGTATGATTTTGATTTCATATTAGAAAATAAAATACTAGTATTAACCCCATTTTACGGCATGTGAGTAAAATCATAATAAAAAACTACTTTGAAATGTTGTTGTGAGCCCGGATGTTGAAAACGGTGCGGGCATAAGATCATGAAAAAACAAACATCGAAACGTTATCGTAAGCCTACGAGTTGAAGAGGTGATGCGAGTTGAAGAGGTGATGCGAGTTGAAGAGGTGAGGGGCGTAAGACCACGCAAGATACTAACGCTGGAACATTGTCGCTAACACGCTAAATGAAAAGACAATAATAATCAACGTAACTAGAAAACTAAAATAAAAATGGACAAAGAAATAAAAAAATATTAAAACACAAAACACTGTATTAAATAATTATACACAAAACATATGTACGACACCTTTATGTATAAAAAAGTTGTAAGTACAATATTTTTATGTATAAAAGAGTTGAAAACTAGTATTATATAAATTTTACCCATATAGAAAGACGGAGGGTATGTGATCTCGTGAATCTAACTTTTTTTTATCTTATTTTATTTTAAACATGTGCTTTATAAGTATAAAATTATGAATCATTTTAATCAAAATTTAGTTTTATGATTTTTTATATCTTACTTAGAATCATTTATTTATTTATAAACATATTTAAATTTAAATCATCATAAATCTACTTTTCTTCTAATATAATATCCATAATGTCAATATTTGTTTTAAACATTGATATGAGTATTTAAACTATTCTCATTTTGAAATCAACTTCTTACTGATTAGTTCCATGAAAAAACTCATCATTCTCCCCACTCAATTTGAACAAAGCAACAACACGATCCACCATGTGTTTTTATATTGCGCACACATGAGTGTGTGGGTGTTCCACGTTTGAAACATGTGGGTTTTGAAAATGAATTAATGACCCTACAACTTTTTTCGGGACCCGATATATAGACATCCAAAAATTCGATACGGGTCATGTAGTATATGTGTCGTATAGTAGGGTCATATAAAACTCTATGGAACGTATAACTAATCTGACAACCCCTTGAATTTTTAGTATTAAATTTTACTATACACGTCGTATAATTTTATATGTGTCTTTATAGTTGTAATATTAGAATATTTTTTTGTTACAACCAATCATTTATGTGTACTATAATGTTAAAAAGATTCCAAGATATTTAATTGCATTAATATTATTATTTTACTTTTTTTATGTTTGAATGTCACACTATCAAGGGTTTGCTATTGTCAAACCTCAAGAGTGCCCTTGAAAAGATTAAGATAATTATGTAGTAAGCGGATAAGGTGGAACAATAATAAATAGAATGTAATGATGAAAGTTATAAAGATAAATTGATGGTATCATACGTAATTACTCACAACTGGAAATTAATATATTAGAGTGATGTATAAGTCGCTAATTTATATATGTGATGGAGTGTGAACGTTAACACTAAATATCAACCAAACATATACATGGCGGATTAATTCCATACGTATCCTTAATAATATAACAACAAAATGTTTTTGAAGCGCAAATAAGAAAAGTGGTAATGAAATCATCTATCTATACTAATAAAAGAAATTTATATGTCATTTGTTAAAATTCTAGACACTTAAATTATATTTTCTCGTTTATGTGGTCTAATAAATATCACATTAACTCCAAATGATATTATTTAATTTGTTTCTTATAAAAATACTTTTTATTAAATTAAAAAAAGAACTTTCTACAAATGCAATTTGTAAAGAAATAAATTTTTATAAAATAAGTTTTTTTTTCAAAAAAAATATCAAACTTTTGAAAAGCACAATATATTGTAAAACTTGTGGCTTTTAGAAAAATAAAATTCTTATGAAACAAAATTAATTAAATTTCAAAGTCATAATAAAGAAATTATTAAAAATGACACTTTTCTAAAATGGTTTTTTTAACAATTTGTTAAAAAACCAACATTTTTAAGAAACAAAAAAAATTCAACAAAAGTTCAAAAAATTATATCGTTCTTTTATCACTCATACGTAATATCAATCATATTTTATATCAAAAGTTCGTTTTATAATTTATTAATTTTTATTAATAATTATTTAATATTTAATGCATTCAACATGTGTAATACACATAATACTAACCTAGTTAGATGACAAAGTAAAGAAAAACATATCATAATAGTAACGTAGTGCCACCATAAACAAATGTCAGATATTAATCTTTTGTGCATTTAACTAGTTTAAGCATATCAATACGACATATACATGAGGTGTCAAACAACATAATAATATCATAAAAGATATTCATTAACGATTAGTAATGTCTAGAAATATATGGATATTATAGAGTTTTAATCATCTTCTAAAGCATCTGTGCTACCAAGAATTTATAATGAATATTCATATTATAACACATAGTAGATGGATAACATCTTAAGGGGATAGCTTGGTAAAAAAATGTATGCCCTCTAATCAAATAACTTTGTGTTAAATCCTGTTGTGTGCAGGTTTGATAAATATTCTTTTGGTGATAGAAATTTATGTTAAAAAAATATATGAATAACACGCCCTCTACACCGTATATAGGAAGCTTACATTTTACTCGATAATCATGAAACCTTAATGGTAAATTATACATATATTAGATTCGTATATTAGTTATATAGCTTTAAGGGTTACCAATATCCTCGCTTATTGGACAAAATGTGTTGACTTTAGAAACAATGTTGTTGAGACCGGATCGGACCAGTCTGTCCAACCTGAAATCAAAAAGGTGGCTGGTTCGGTTCGCATTGACTCGTTTTGTGGCAGTTCAACCAGCCATTTCATCTTAGATTGATGGTCGGACCGGGAAACCAAATTGGTTTGAACCGGATTTTATTTTTTATTTTTTTTGGATTTTAATGGGTAAAAGTATAATATTAAACCATAAATAAATATGTTGAATATAAAATATATAGTTAAGTTTTATATATAGCTATAAAGTATATATATAAATTACCTATATTTGTTTATATATATAACTATATATATTATTATGACGTCATCTGGTTTTTTAATCCGATTCGAGCATCAAACCAGTAAGGTGTCCAGTTCGGGTGAAAAAAAAATGTACATGGGCTGAGAATGGGCTTAAATATTGGACTAAAAGTCGCGGCCCAACAAAAGACGGTGCCTAGGCCGCTAGGGCATCGTTTTAACATATAAACAAGTCTTGGAATAGCAGAGAAACCTTTTACACACATATATCATACACATATAACGAGACCCTAGAAGTCGTTGACTACTTTAAATGATGTTTTGGGCTGTTATAATTTCTAATACAAAATAGTTTTGTATTGGCAAGATAAACTCCATTTCTTGTATGATGTTTCTAATCTATTCATAGATCAGGGGTTTTCTCTTAAATAAAGACTCCAAATCTAATGTACTCACAAGTATTCGATGGTTGTTAACCACTTGTTCAAAATTGTTAAGATTTCTAATTAATATTACGATTCTCGGGAATTTAAATAATCTTCCCAGCCTATTTTTTCTAGCTTCTCCGTCTTTTCCAACACTGTATCTCGTGCGTCTTCTTGAAATTGTGCCATTCTGTTATGCTCAAGGGGTCAGTATAATCAAGATATTGTGCTTGAGTGACTTTACAATGCTATCAAGCGTGAGTGCATGTGTGACAAATACTTATGAATGAGTCGATTTTTATTGTGTTTTATCTTAAACAAAATTGTGAATGAAAACAATATTATTTAAAAAAGAAATAAAAAGCAGGCTGAGCAGCTGAAAGCCTGAAAGTCCATTAATAAATGAAGACTTGAGACTTTCATATTGATAATTATGTTTTTATAATCATAATTAAAAAATTGAGTTCTTATAAAAAGTTTTATAAAAATGAATTTACGTGCTGACCCAGACTATCAAGAACGAAAATCTATATGCATATGCAGAGTGAGAGAACCTTGCTTGGAGGGCAGTATCAGCCACCCCTAACATTCTGACTGCCAATAAGCCTGCATTAGTGGCATTGTTTATCGCAACCGTTGCAACAGGAACACCTCTCGGCATCTGATTCACACAACAAAATCCCAGTTGATGAATATTTGAGTTTTGAAAATTACTAAGGGGTTGTTAAATATAATAAAGAAGAATTAATCAGACATATAATCTTACAACAGAAAGACTGCTACTTTTTGGTTTCAATGTGAAAAATCAGAAGCAAATAATGTGACATTGTTTTGAAACGAGTATTATCTCCCCTGGGTATTATTAGAAATAAAAAGTAGCTAAAAAAGAAACAAAATTAGCGCATAATATATATGGTACTTACCTGCACGATGGAGAGAAGTGAATCGAGGCCATCCAATGTTGAAGCACGCACAGGAACACCAATCACAGGTAAGGGTGTCAAGGCAGCTATCATACCTGACCGCAAGTTGAAGTATTAATATTTCTGCTTTATACCATAATTAATATATTGTAAGTTTGGAAATGGAAAACGGAAGCAGAGGATAAAAACCTGGCAAATGGGCAGCACCCCCGGCACCAGCAATAATAACCTGAATACCTCGTTCTCGCGCAGATGTAGCATAAGAAAACATCAGCTCCGGTGTACGGTGTGCTGACACTATTCTAACCTGCATGATACTTCTAATGCATAAACTTTCTATTATGTATCAACCCAAAAATCAGATTAGTATAGATTCAAAAGAAACAGGTTAAACGTGTAAAATACAATTGAAAAAATTACTTTAAAAAGGGGTTGAACCTCACCCAAACTTTATTATTAATGCATAAAACCTTCTAGTTCATTTTATCCACAAAATAATATTAATATAGGCTTAAAAAAGAAACAGGCTAAACACGTATAGTAAAGAAAAATAACTTGAAAAAGAACAGATAAAAACTCGACCAAAGTTTTATTCAGTGCAATAAAACCTTCTAATATATCATTTTATCCAAGGAATTATAAGACTACTGATATATAGTAATTTTGTAATCCTATTTGGCATGTTATTATTATAAGGAAATCAACTAGTTTGGCAGAAGGTGTTTCAGGTCAACTGACCCATTTTGACCTGTAAGATATACTTGTTTTGAGAGATTACCCAACCCACCCATTTTGCAAGCCCTACCCAAAAAGGTTAAGAAATAACCTCAGCAGACACATCAAACTCATTCAAAACCTTGGCAGCGTCTTTCATCACAGGAAGATCCGAGTCAGAACCCATTATGATTCCAACACGTGGAGCAACTGTGTCAAGCAGATGACAGCATTATGATTATATTTATGAATTAACAGAAAATTTGCAAAAAAAGAAAAAAGAAACATGTTTTTAACAAACAAACCTGGAGTCTCCTCTGAACTTTCTTCATTAAGAAATGATTTAACCTGTGCTTCCACAATGCCCATTGAAGGCCCAACAACTGTGATGTGGCCCATCTTCCGTTGCTTTCGGATATCTTGCAGTTTCATAAATAATATGTTTTTAGTATTTGGCTGATGGTATCATAGTGAAACATGTTTCAGCAATGTGTGTGTGTATGTGAATATACACACAAATACAGTATTTGTGAATAGCTGAATACAAACCTGGCTTATCATACCAATGAATGGTGGCCCCTGAAGTAGACAATGCTCTCCTAATAATCTGATTTGCCAGAATAAAACCTGCTTCTCCCTGCATAAACAACCCTCATCCTGTTGCTTATCATGATAACACACACTAATAGTCTAATACTAAATAATAATAATAATAATAATAATAATAATAGAAAAAGGTCACTTGATGATTTGTATGAAAAAGATGTAGAATAAATTACCCACTAAAACCAAAACTGTGTTTTTCTGTCTTCTCTTTTTGGATTTTATAGATAACTGATATATCAAAAATACTTACAAAAACTACATTATTACAATTATAATCTAACTTTTTACCTCATCTTCGCCAAGAATGTTGTACATCATGGCAGCTGGAACCTTCATTGATGGATCACCAAGAGGAAGTCCAACTATGGCCCGTAAATGCTGCTCATATTGTGAAGTATAGCATGACTCAATCGTGTGGTGCCCACTATTATGAGGTCTAGGAGCAACTTCATTTAGTAAAATCTGTACTTTAAAACACATAAATACATGTTAACATTCACATAAAGCAGGTAAATACAACAAATTTAAACAAAAAAGACAAAATAAAACTCAGTAACCTGGCCATCTTCTGTCAAAAACAGTTCAACTGCGAACACACCAGCACCTTCTAATGAAGCAACAGCTCGGGAAGCAATATTGGTTGCAAGTTTCAAAATCTTCCATGATTCATTAGCAGGTGCCTTAACAATGTGACAAATGTTATCCCTGAAAAAAGTAAAAGAAATAACAACAAAAAATGTTTAGAAATGTAACACAACCATATTAATGAATTAGAAACGCCGTAAGATAAACATATCCACATTAAACATTTCATCTTGCCTATGTATAGTCTCGACAACAGGATAGCACAATAAAGAATTGTCTCTTCCTCTTGCAACAATAACCGCAAGCTCCTAAAACAAACATGAAAAAGCTAAAGTCATGAGCTCCACAATACAACAGAAGAAAAAAGACAGTGGCGATATATGAAAATCACATTTTAAGCACCTATGAGTGTGATAAATGCTGACCTTAACAAAAGGAGCCCATTGTTCAACATATAACCCATGAGCGAATCCTCCTAGAGCTGCAAATAAAGAGTAACTTTTGAATTTTCAAGTGCCAAACATGTGTATAACTGTATAACACTATTCTAATCTTTGACACCAAAAAAGGTTCACTCAATCATATACCATTTATTGCAGAAGTGAGGTCTTTTTCAGTTTTAGCAACGGCATTACCACGACCATCATAAGCCAGCCTTCTACTCTTTATCATAAGAGGGTAGCCAAAATCTTGACCTGCTCTTTTAGCACTTTCTTGGTCATTTATCTGTCCCAGAACAAAATTTTAGTTTTGTTTGGTAAAGGATATGCGGATAAAATATCCCTTAATAATCCAAACCTGCATAAACTTGGGAAGCGGGATATTGTTTCGAGAAAAATGGACCTTTTGAAGAAATTTATCCTGTGAAACCAACAATGTAAACATTAGTGACACAATTATTTAAATAACAAGAAATTATGACAACAAAACAGGGGGAAATCAAGCTATTCAAATATGATTTTTATAAAAACCAAATAACAAAACCATATATAATGTTTTACTCAGAATCAAACTTCAATTGGCTCTTTAAGTTACAACCTGACTTATAACAGTATTATACCTGGATAATGCGAATGGTAGAAGCTTTAGGCTGACAATCTACCCCTTGTTTTTCAAGTTTCTCCAAAGTGTCAGCATCAACATGCTCAATTTCAACTGTCAATGTCCCACAACTCTTAGCAAATTCTTCAACTGTTTTGCTGTCATTATAACTTCCCACCATGTGATGATGAGATATGGAACTGGCAGGACAGTTCTTCATAGGATCCAGTATATTGACTTTAATCGACATTTGGGAAGCAGCTTGACAAAGCATTCGCCCCAACTGTCCTCCACCCAAAACACCCACAATCGTTTCGGAAAGTCCATGAGTTGTTATATCATCCTTCCTAGATCAATTTAAAGTCTCATGTTTAGTTATATTCAAATTTAACTTTTGAAATACATATAAAGTTGTAAGATACAACCTTTGTGAGACGTCACTTTTCATGGAGGCATGGCAAGTAATAGCGCAAGCCTTTTGTTGCTTGTTCATTGAATACGATGAAGAAAACGAGGTACTACTTAAGCTCCGGAATGTTCCAAATCCAAGTAGAGAACTTCGGTTGGAACAAAAGGTTGATGCAGAAGCAACTTGATGATTTGGGCTCAGCATCCTATCAATGTGATAAGTGGATAAACATTGCAATTCTTGAGAAGTGGAGACTACAAAAAACAAAGTAAATAGAACTTACAAGTACATGAATAATCTCCTTGCTAGCTAAATTTAGTTAAAAGATCTGCAACAAACCAACAATGTCACGCAAGAAAATTAACAATAATCCATAACCCAAATATAATGCAAACTTATAAACTACAAATTTATAATCCCATTTCTCATCTTGGTTTATATGTATTATATTCACTTAACAACATCAGTGACTTAGCCTATTTCCTCATGTAGACAGTAAAATCACCATACATTTACATAATCTGCAGAATGTGGATGAACAAGAACACAATACAACTCCAAACAACATACACATCTCAAATTACATCCATGTGTAACACCATTTATCTATCTATCTATCCAGTACCGATTGCAAATAAGGGTTCGAATGAAATGAATACAATTAGAGAAATTAAAAACAACAGAAATTGGGGGAATTAGAAGCTTGATTAACACTTGCCGATTTGTTAGACGTAGAAATCACGCAGGCTGAATGGGTGTAGGAGGGAAAACAAATTTGTGGATGCCTTTATATAGTAACCTATATGTTCAAAATCACCCCTCTAGTTAGAACTTATACCACACAGACCCCAAACATTTAGACAAAGTCACAAAACTCAGTTATCTGAACGAATTATAATTGTGGAGTCATTTGAGAAGTTCACCAGTAGCTGTTTGATGTCTATGGATATACTCATATGCATAGTACATACTGCTGCAATTAAAGGTTCGTAACTATTTGACACTGTAAGTATAGATATACGAACTTACACCGAGTAGCCGTGGGCTGCAGCAGTGCAGTGAGTCGATGGTGACTCGACGATGGTGGTTGTGGTTGTGGTTTGTGGGCTTTGGTTCGAGCGATGGTCACCGGATTCGAACGGTGGTCGCGGGACGCCGTGAATGGTAGCTGAGAATCCGATATGCAGATGAGATATTGAGATCGATGGTTAACGAGTTGTGGGCGGGAGGGGATTATGGACTTGTGGTTATGGATAGGGTACGAGACATCATGGGCTAGAATCAGATTTCTAAATTATTTGGGCTCTTAATTTTGGTCCGTCTTGGTGACATGGACTCACAAACAACTTGAGAATGATGCTGAGCAGCCGAGGTGCACAAGACCAGTTTATGCTCTAAAGTTTGGATCGAGTCGAGTGAAGTGATAACTGGTTCGGCCCGAATCGGATTGGTTTAGAAAATGGTGTCTAAAGGGGAGCTAGATTCAAATCCGAGCTGATATAAGTGAACCGGTTTCAAATCAACGGATTGGGTTGGAACCTAACCGGCTCAGCTCGAACTAGTTTCATTTTCGGAATTGGATAAATTCCTGGTGGGTCCGATTTTGGATCACGAACCAGTCTGAATGTGCATCCATTGCGGGTGGTCTTACGATAAAGACCATTTATTACGTTGATTTTGATAATATATATTTTTACATAGACCAATCTCATGTAAATTTTTCACACAAGGCGGTGATATTAGGATTGAGTTTATATTGAAACTAGATGGTTTTAAAAATTGGGTGAGTTTCCGTTAAACATGTAAGAACACATTCAATGGATGGTTTATAGATACACGGGCTTTGGTGGTGGTTGTTTCGCGGTTTTAGACCAAAAACTCAAGCGTCCTCATACGCAAAATGGTCTAAGAAAGAAACCAAAAGTATGATGGTAGTGTTATTATAGAAAATTAGAGAAAACAAAAATATTGAAGTTATCCTTCACAACCAGACTATCAAGACGTTTTGAATTTGAGAAGCACAAAAGTGATTGAATTGTACGAAGTAAATTATTGCCTTCTAAATTTAAAATACGTAGAATATAAGGATTATCTTTACAAATATGTGCATTCATAATCTATTCCTCATCTTATCTTACTTCTTATTTATTTTAATAAAAAAGTAAATAAAGGTGTCACGTGTCAGCACCACAATCATTTTCATCAAATTTTTCTCGTCTCTCTCTTCTATTAAATAATTATCTTTATTACTAGTTATGTTATTTTTAATGCATTTTAGTATATAATAAATTAAGAAATAAATCTCTTTATTAAGGTTATTTCTAAATAAATTGATATTTTAATAAGTTAATTTTTTAAAACAAGAATTAATCAAATTTTAGAGTTGTAATAAGAAAATTTTTAAAAATTACATTTTTATACGGTTTGTTTTAAAATAAAATGTTTATTTTTACAAATTATTTTAATAATTAAATTTTTAAAAGTTGATATCACTGTTTTCTTCTTTATATTCACTTCTGATACGTAATTTCAGTCATGTCATATCTTAAAATATAATTTTATAATTAATATATTTATTATATCAATATTATTTATTCAACCTGTGTAATACACTGATTTACTAAAACTAGTATATATATACATATATATATATAAATGTATATATGAATGAGTGTCTATATTATGGGGAAATGTTGTGAGTGAAAAATGTAAACAAATGATGCGGATTGTATTGTGTTTTCTCATGTTTGGAAAAACACGGTAAACCCATATGAATTTTTTAATATTTTTAAAAGTGGTTGTGAAGTGAATAATAAAAAAATTGTAATGATATATATATATATATATTATTTAATTAAAAATAGAGAAAAACTAAATATTTAGTGTAACTACAAGAATAAAGATAGTGAATGAATTGTGAATGCTCTAATATATTAAATATAAAAGTTATTGTAAAAATAATGATTTTCATTATTGTTTTTAAACTTCTAAATGTATAAGAAGTTGTACGTCTTGCATAACTCTCTCGCTTTACTATAACTAGGCGGTTTATTTTTTTTAATACAAGATATAATAATATTCTTGTAATAGCAATGATAAAAGAAAAAAAATACAAGTATCATTGTTACATTTGGTTTATTACTATAATATATCTCCGGTGAGGACTAGGGTTGTTCATTTTCGGATATCTGAAATTCGGATATCTGAAATTCGGATATCCGAAAATTTCGGATTCGGATATCCGTTCGGATATTCGAATTAAAAAAATGTATTATTTGATAAATTTTATAAAAATATAATAAATTTTGTTAAAATTTATTTCATATATCCAAAGTATTTATTAAAATATCCGAAATATCTGAAAATATCTCAAATGTGTAATTAATATTTAATGTTTTTAAAATTTTATAAAAATATTCTGGATATTTCGGATATCCGAAATATCCGAAAATTCTCAAAATCACTATTCGAATCTAAAATTTCGGTTATTTCGAATTCTGATATTTTTAAACACCCTTAAATGACACTCTTATTCGCTAGGGATGAAATGCTTTAGCGAGTGTGATGATTATTAAATAAAAAAAATTAAATAAAAACACTTATTAAGAAACTAAAAATTGAATTGAAAAGATATTACTGTAATGGGAAAGAGGGTAGTGGTGCGGTAAGTGGACAATAATAGCAGTGGAAGTGGTAGGGAAGGGGGCTAGTTGGAATGACATGAAAAAGTGAAAAAGACTCACCCGAATCTGTTAGGCTTGTAGCCTTAAAGGTATGGTATGGTATGCTATCCCATAATATTAACAGGACGTGATCTCCCGAACCCATCGCCACCTACCTACACTCTTATTATTGTTGAACCAAAATGAATATGAATATGAAACTAATTATTATAATAATGGGTTAAAAACATGTTTTATCCTTTAAAACGTTTTTATTGTATACATACCCAAGCAAATAATTTAAATATATATATATATTTTTATAAAACATTTTATCTAGTAAATTTACTTATTTTCATTAAAAGTAGTTTATATAATGACTAATTTAAGAGATGTTTACATGGATATATATGTTATTATTATTTATTATAATAATAATAATAATATAATAATAATAATAATAATTATTATTATTATTTATTATTATTATTATTATTATTATTATTATTATATTATTATTATTATTATTATTATTATTATTATTATTATTATTATCATTTTACAAATAAGTAAATGAAGAGAAAAGGAATAGGAGGCTCCCCACAGTCATAAGAAGACAAACGTCCTACAGCCACCCACCCCCAGCAGATCCGAGAAATGCGTTGATCAGTCCCTCCGCCTCTAGCCCACCACTCACCTTTCCTACAAGCGTTCATTTCACGCTCCATTCCTTTTTTTATTCCCTTTTTGTTGTTGTTATTATTTTTTTAAAAAGAATAATAATGTCACTCGATTTTATTTACTTGATGTTTAAATAACTTACAAAAATACGTGGGAAAATTAAATAAAAAACAAGTATTATATATATATATATATATATATAAATCAGTTAAGCTAAAATTACATTGAAATGTAAGTAATTCATATTTATATCATCGAATAAAAATGTTTGTATTTTACCCGATTTATTTCAGAACAAAATTTACGTCAAAATATAAACGAATAAAAACGTAGATTATCTTAAAACATGTATAAATATATACATGAAAACGTAGTATACGCGACTTGTACCTGTACGTAACCCACGTAACCCGAAACTTTAAAAATCTACATTTAACCTTATAATGTTTTTTAAAGATTTTAATAGAAAAAGTATATATTATCTTAGCCTTATTATTATTATTTTAATAAATATTATTACTGTACAATCCTTCATGAATTAATACATACTAGAAGGTTATCCGCGCAATGCGACGGGACGACATGTTACATCTAACACGTGTTTCTAATTTTTGTTATTATTATAGTAATTTTATAGAAGTTTATTATATTTTTTCTAAGATAAAACATAAAGCATCAAATAAATGAGTTTTGCATGACGACTTGTATATTTACGTATTAACTTATTGTACCTTACAAAATACATATTGGTTCAGCACATCAAAACGTTTAAAAATTACATAGGTTACGATTGTGGTCTCAAAAAGTTTTTAAATACGACATATTAAAAGATATAGCTGAAATCTTAAAACAAATAAAGTTTTTTCGTTTCATGGGTAGATAATGTAAAATTTTATATAATTTACAATAGGCGTAAGGTTATTATATGACTAATTATAAGGGGTAATTTGTAAATAATGTTAAAAATACTATTTTACTCTTAAAATGGTTGTATCATATGCATTGAGACAAATATGTGTTTTTTATATATCTCACCCGTATGCTTTATATATAATATAGATATAATGTCTAAAATACATTTATGTTTTTGAAACTATAAAACAATCATGTTGATTGGTTTGAAAACCAAGAACGCAAAAAGAAGATCGTTTAACCAAGAGATTGTGAACGAAAAAGGAAACCGAGAGAACGTGGAATTGATGATGTCGTTTATGAGCATAAGTTGATGGATTCTTGAGTTGTTTAAAAGAAAAAAAAAGGAAATTATATGATTATTCATAGAATTAAGTATTTTATATATTTTTTTCACTTGAATAAAACAAATATGATATATTATTTTTTATGAACCACCCGCAATCCGACAATGTCTGAATCAATTTACCCCCCTATCCCATCAGGCGTGTGATCTAAATTCATCTTAGTGTAACTTGTGAAACTAGTCCCTATGATATGACATGGTTGACATTAAGCAAATAATAATTTTTTAAATATTTAATATTATTATTTTAACGCGTTTGAGACTTTTTCAAACAAAATGGTTAAAATATTATTGTCCCTTCACGCATGAATTTAAGAATTTCCAATTCAACTTTTAAATTATTAACCCAAACAACCATAGACAGAAAGCAGTAAAAAACATGAAGAACCCAAACTACGAAAATGATTTCGAAAGACAATACGCCAATAACTCAAACCAAAATTGATCGAATGCAAACCATAAAAGAAAAAAAAGGTAAAATAAATACAAGTGAATGTTATTTATTTGTTCTAGTCACCGTTGCGGTTACTTTAACCCAACAGCAAGCTAGGTTCATTTAATTAATAAGGGGGTATCACAATGGTATGCATTTAAATCTCTTTAGAATAGGCTTTAGATTTAAGTTTCTTATCAGATAGTATACGTATTTGACTATCTTGAAAGCTATATGTATAACACAAGATGCGTTTTATCAAGTGATATTAGTTCGAGAGACATTGATAAGATAGTACGTGTTTCTTGTGATTTTCATAGTTAAGAACTATGTCAACCTTCATTTATGTCTTTACCTTCATTTTTCGAGAAGATACCTTGTGATGGTTTTTGTTTCAAAGAGAGGTGATTTTGCGAAAAAAATATTATTTTATAAGCAAATTGTTTTGTGTTATTTGCTCTCTAGATTTCTTTTTTTTTTCAAGTGTTATGATTTTCTATTAAATTTATGATTTATTAAATTATTTGACGACAACTTCAATATTTAAGACAGAATTTCGAGAATCCACATTTCATAATACATCATTTTTACACACTCACCTGCTTATATGATAGTCACCTTTTGTTGTTCAAGTGCCTCAACGGATTGACAATAGCACATAACATAGAGCTTACTCAAGTTACTATTAAATATATATACATACTATTTGCCTGTTTTTAAATGATGTAATCTCCCCAAGTTCGTGGGAGTATCATGGATCCACAACACACAAGATGACGTTGCTACTTGTTAGTACATTGTAAACACGCGCATTTGTTAATTAGTATATAATTAATTAATTAAATGTGTTAAAGTTACAAACCTTGGTTCAAGTGTATGCATGGAGGTGATATAGGTTGATTAAAGTAGTATAAACACCCTTAATAGTTTACTTTTTAAATCTATTCATATCTTCAGCGGCGACTAGCAAGGTAATTTTTTCTTTTCTTTTTACGACCCCACTCTATGCGCATGATATTTCAATTTAAATCTATTCATATCTTAAGCGAGACTTAAACCCAACATACCTCTAGAAGAGGGGCGTACGCATTCACCATTAGGCTAGTCTAGCGGTTGTAATTGCAAAAATTTATATAGGCATATATTAACCTTGGATCAATACAACCTTAATAAGTTACTAGTGTACTAGTAATCATTGTTTAATGATATATGGAGCTACTCCTACTAATCGAGCAATTTTTACTGAAGTAAGATGTAAACCGTCTATACTGATTTTAACGCTTTAGTATTGACTGATGACAAACATTATCAAGGAAAATCTATCATTATAAGAAAACCCACTCGAGTCATGTTTTCTCAAGTTAAAACCATCACTCTCATATATTAAACTAGAAGCTCAAGTGCCTGATATTAATCTCTTACCATTGACTTATGAAAATAAACTAATTTCTTTTAACTTTTTATAGTGGTTGTTGTACTACCTTTCATTTGTTGGTTAACATCTTAACTTATCATAATAACAAAAACAACAATCATAAAAACTGTCTCCACTTTTACATTCGATGCCTTTTTATCAGTCGTCTTCAGCCACCTCCATTCACTATTTCACAATTGACTCGTCATCCATGCACTATTGGTGGTGGTGATGGCATGCATATTACTATATTAGGATTTTATTTTTCATATGTAATGATATAAGATAAATAAAATAAAATTTTTGTCAAATGCCATTTTACACATTTTACATAAGACGTAACTACGGCGCATAAGAGTATTTACATCCCGTCCGTTAAAAGTTTGTAAGTGGTCAATGAGTTCTGGATTAAATGGTTTAAGGAAAGACATTCTATAACTTACTAAAGTGAAGTTCATGTGTTTTAAGTCTTACTAGACGCGATATGCTCCAAGTGAGCCAATGGTTTTATCACAGTGAGCTTTTAGGTGGTGGGTTTCCCTTCGAATGGTGGACGAGCCGGGTCACCAGCGCTGTCTGTGTTTGCGGGCATTAGTGGTCTTTCGCCAATGGGTTTACCCAGGTAACCGGACTTAAAAATTATTCGTTGGCTCTTCAAAAAAAATGTTTGTAAGAGAAATACTTATATTATATAAAATGGTTTTTAGTAGCTGTGAGTGAAATAGAAAATTATATTACTGTTCATTTGTAAATTTGATAAAACATTATTCAACCATTATAAAAATTTTAATATTTTTGAAAGTGATTGTGAATGTAACAAAGGTAAAACATAAATATAAAGCTATAAAAATATAATGTAATATATTAAAAAAGAAAACATAATTATTTTTGTTGTGATTTTAAAGATAAAGATAATAAATGAGACTTGAATACATCTCCATTGAATAAAATCCAATCAAATAATAATTTCAGTGTTTTAATAACATTCATTTTCTTTAATATGTATCGCCATTCACAAAAACATATTTTAATTATATATTATCATCAATTTTTTATATTTTAGAAAGGTATAATAAATATTTACTTTTTTATATCATGTTTATATATTTAATAAACTACATTTAGATACCACGAAAGTAAAATTATAAAAAAAACATAGTTGTTTGAGTTTTAAAATTTTAGAATCTACAATGTTTGAAAATATTTAATACTAGGTTAGTATCACGTGTATTACACGTGTTGAATTAATAAATAATAAATAATTAGTAATAAAAATTGTGAGTTATAAAACCATGTTTGAAGATAAAATACGATTATAATTGCATATAAATAGTTATTTCAAGTAAATAAACAATAGATAAGTTATAGACAGATAGATATATAGATACATAAATAGTCTAGAAACTCATTTATTAAACGGATTATAGTTAGTAATAAACATGAAAAGTTACAGTACGATATTTTAATATAAGATATGTATAAAATTATATATATGTAATTGTTCAAAAGATAAAACAATTATACTATTTTAAAATCTCTTATCTAAATAATTTCATTTTTAAATATTTGTTTTAAGATTTGTTATAAAAAAATTTTGTTCATAAAAATATTGTTTATTAAAAACTTAAGTTTCTAAATATTCTAGTTGTTTTAATAAAACTATTTTCAGAAAATTTTATATTTTTTATAATTATTTTTATAAAGGACTGATTTAAAATATTTTGTTTCAAAATGTTCAATGTTTTAAAAAATATATGAATATTAATTTTTTAATAAAATTTATTTTTAAAAACATACTTTGGTTTAAAAAAATATATATGAGAGAGAAAATGTATTAATTGACCAAATTAATTTGTATAAAGAGAGAAAAATTATTTAAGTGTTTAAATTACTTTAATATATTTTTTGAGAGAAAATAAAATGATGATGTTTAAATGAATGAAAAGTGTTAAAAAAGTGGTTTAAGAAGATGAAAAGTGCCAAAATACACATTTTTTTATTAATATTATAGATTATAGATTATAAATTTATAGATTACCTATTCTTATATTTTTTAAAAGTAATATTATTAAGTTTATAAACTTGTAATAATACGTGACTATTTATTATAAATAAATAAGTTTAACAAATATATGAATATTTATAATTTTATTAGTAAAATTATTTTTAAAGATATATCTTCTTAAAAGGTAGATTTGTTATCATTATTGTAATCTCTCTGTAATGAGATATGAAATTTAGTTATTCAATCTTCAAAGAAAACTTCATTCACTGATATTGTTTAAATTCTCTGAATTTTTTAACATATATTAAAAGATATATGAAAAAGCACACTTAACAAATTAGATAAACATAATTTGTCTCATTTATTATTTATATACTTTTGTAGTTAATTATATTTTTATTTATATGTATACTTTTAAAAATGACACAATATATAGTAGTTAATTTTTCATAATAATATTATATGTAAAAAAAATATTTCTACATATATATACTTAGTAGATTAAATAAAAGTTATATGAGTAAAAAACCTCTTCAGGCTCGCAAGCCAATGCAAACTTGATATGTAAATCTAAAACTCAATATGGTTTACTAATAATTCATAACGTGACATCGAACTCAAATTAAAAATTATTTATACACAACTTGATTCAAACTTATAACAACCTAATCTTAAATAGTTCACGAGTCGAACATACTCGTTCAGACCCCTAATTACTTCACAAAACTTCTTTTTCATCTACAACCGTAAAATATCATATTCAAAAAGCATAACAGAAGAATCAAAAACCTTCTCTAAAACCCTCTTCACTATATTAAACTAAAAAAACTATTTACTTAAAATAACATTTCACAATTCACACCACAATAATAACAGTGAAAATACGAAATGACTAAACCAGCGCGTGCATGCCAACACGTCCCCTCCTATCATCTGCACCATGTATTGTCACCATCACCCTCTCACCCCACCCCCACCCCCATTTCACCTTTTATATCTCCGATCCCCATTCCCCCCACATTCACCACCACCACCACCCTCGCCGGAGCTATGGTCCCGAGATGAAGGAGCGTCAACGATGGCAGCCTGAAGAAGACGCCCTCCTCCGCGACTACGTCAACCAGTACGGCCCCAGAGAATGGAACCTCATCTCCCAACGCATGTCAAAACCCCTCGATCGTGACCCCAAAAGCTGCCTCGAACGCTGGAAAAACTACCTCAAACCCGGATCAAAAAGGGCTCTCTCACCCCTCAAGAACAATCGCTAGTCATTTCGCTTCAGGCCAAATACGGCAACAAGTGGAAAAAAATCGCCGCTGAAGTCCCCGGTCGGACCGCTAAGCGGTTGGGGAAGTGGTGGGAAGTTTTCAAGGAGAAACAGATCAAACAGCAGATTCAAAACAGTAAGAAAACGGATCGGCGACTTCGAACCCACCGCCTACGCCGCCGTCTGTCGCCGTCGTCTCCGGTTGCTGCGGCTCGCCGGAGAAAGCTCTTCAAGGTACCTACGATCACATCCTGGAGACTTTCGCTGAGAAGTACGTACAACCGTATTTAAAACCCACCATGCCTAATCTTAACTCACCGATACTTTCACTCGGGTCTGGTCCAACAGACCCGAGGGAAATATCGCCATCCATGGTGTCAGTGGGAGCTGGTGTCGTTCCACTGCCACCATGGATGAGCCAGAACAACAACAACAATAACAATAATAATATTAATATTACTACTACTACTTCGACTTCTTCGTCGAAGTCGACTACACCGTCTCCGTCGGTGAGCCTGACTCTCTCACCGTCGGAGCCGGTGGTGCTGGACCCGGTGCAGGTGCAGGTGCACTCGGAGCACCCGCACCGGTTCTACCCGTCCAGCAGCAGGTGGGGACGCTGGTCCAGTACTGTAAAGAGGTGGAGGAAGCGAAGCAAAGCTGGGTGCAGCACAAGAAGGAGGCGACGTGGCGGTTGAGCCGGTTGGAGCAGCAGTTAGAAGCGGAGAAGAACCGAAAGCGACGGGAGAAAATGGAGGAGATAGAAGCGAAGATACGGAGTCTCCGGGAGGAGGAGACGGTGGCGTTAGGGCGGATGGAGAGTGAGTACAGAGAGCAATTGAATGCGTTGCAGAGGGATGCAGAGGGGAAAGAGGGGAAGCTGATGGAAGCATGGAGTAATAAGCAGATGAAGTTGAGTAAGCTTGTTGAACAGATTAAGGGGGGTTAATCCAACAGCATATGATTAGTGCCACTAATCATCATCATGGGTTAAGTTAAAGTTTTAATAAGTTGGTCAGTTAATTCCATTTGTTGATGGTATTTGAGTGTTCATCAATGGAGTTTTTGTGGTGTGTTGTTGTTATGAGATGTAATGAATGGATCAATATTAGCAACTTATATTTCAATTTTGCTAGTTTATATCATCATATCCTATTATCCGTGATAGTTATGAACACCATGTTATGATTCAAATGTTTTTGCTAATAACTAAGTATACAATAAATGGACATGAATAGTCAAGTTAGGATGAAAAACCACATATATATGGGTAGTATAACCTAATATATAACACTCATGAGTCATGGCTGACATATTCACCTCAATAAACATAAATGTTCAAGTTAATACCATTTGTGCACTCAAAATAGAGTCTCATATTACAAAAAATAGCATCAACATAAAGGCCAGATCGGTCTATATCTCTTCAATGAGTGTAATATCTTATGGTTGGGTGGACCATATATGCTTTGAATGATGGTTATGGTGGAAGATGAAGTCACCATCCTCTTATTGAGTGTAGTATGTTACGTATCTCCTATGTCATCTTAGTCATTGACATCATATGTTCTGGTTGATAATTGTTATCATCCCTTGAAGAAATTAAACTAATTGTTTTAGCTCCTATATTGTGTGTTTGAGGGCTCAGTTTACGTACTAATAAGATACATCTAAGTGACTAATAATCCATATCTAATGGGAGGGATATAAAACCCATGCTATATTGTTTTGACATTGATCAACCAATTTCGTTGTTGAATTATAGATAAAATAAAAGAGTATAAAACCTTAATAAATATGAAGTACACACAAAATTATAGACATATGTTCTACCGAATCATTGCTAAACGAGTGAACTGTTAAACCGTATCAATTTAGCCAGTTTAATCAACCTAAGCCAAACTGTTTGTTTTATACTTTATGAGACCATAGTTAGCAACTCAACATAAGATTCTCATGAAACCTATTGAACCGAATCATGGATAACCCTATAAATATAAAAGTAAACTATGTTATATAAAAATATTATCCTATGTTTTCATGATTATTTATTAGTTTTAGTTTGTAGATACTGCTATAGTTTAGACTTCAGAGAGAGAGGGGGGGGGGGAATGGGTTACATTGGAGTAAGTGTAAATGATGGTGTGCAGTGTGGTGTCAAAAACTGTTTGATCATATTTGTGACAAACAGTAACACCTACCCTTTTTCTTTAATTTTTCCTCCTAAATTTTTCTCCCTTTTGCTTTTCACTTTCTTCAGTCTTGCAGGGTAGGGCAAGCGATGAGCAGATCACTTGTTTTATTCATGGGTGGTGGGGTTGGGGGTATTTTGGACTTTTACTCTCTCAATTCGTCTGTTTACAACATTTTATTTATAATTTATTGAATTGATGCAAGCATAACACATTCATTTTTGTTTTTTGTTTAACTCTAAAATGTGTTTTTTTCAAAAGTTTAAACCCCTTTAATGGTTATATCTACAAAAAACAATACATTAAATAGAAATTAACATGCCTCTTAAAAATAAAAATAAAAAAATTTGACATCAGTTATATGAAATTTGCCCTTTTAGATATTATCAAATATATGGACATCTCTATCAACAATAATATCTCCATTCCCAAATTGGAAAAAATAGAGAGAATTCTCTTATTATTTATGGCTTTGCAGTATATTCATTATCTATTAAAAACATCACTCTATTATATTATTACTTAATTTCAATACTCAATATAAATTCATATGTTAACACCAAAAAAATTTAAATTATGCTTTACAGAAAAAACATAATCAAGAGGCAGAACCATAATGGTAATGGAACCGTTGTTGGTAGTCCGGTGGATGAGATAACACATGGTGTTTGTTGAGGATGATCCTAACTTCTTAGGCTACTTGGTGTACCCATCATTCATCGTTAATTCATTATGTATCGTATTAACATCATGTCACCACTCTATTTCGTTTTTCACTTATTTTTTAACCATGAAAACAAATATATCATCCTTCACACATTTTATTGAAATTTTCATATAATTTGGGGAGAAAGAGACTTCATCCCGGGCGGGGCTGTCAATGATGAGGTCTCTTCGAATCAAGATACTAACAATGCTCTTTTGGTTGATTGAACATAATGAATTATCTATAAATTTATACATGTTAATAAAATATTAACTTGGATGTCATATAGTTTTTTCTTAAGGTGTTCATCTAGGATTTGTATACATGTCCTTTTTAAATAAACTTATTATTTTAAATAAAAATTAATTATGTCAAACTTTTTAAACTTAATTTTTTCATTTTTTAAACAATATAAAAAAATAAATTAAGTCGAAATTTACAAACTTGTTTATAATTTATAAACATATAAAATTTTATTTAATATGATAATAATATCCTAAAAGTCGAAAATTTGATTTTTTTAATAATCACAACTCAATTTTCAAAGTTTATATATCATACGATTTAATATAATCATGTTGAAATTAAAACAAATTAAAAATTATTTTTATATATCTCTTATTTAACACGTGTAGTATATGTATCACTAACCTAGTGATTTAATAAAATAAAAGGCTAATTCATGAGTGGAGTTGATGAATGTAAGTCACCGTATATTATTCTTAAATATGAATATCTAATGTCATTTTAGGGCTATTCATAAGGACAATTCATGATGAACCAAAAACATATCTTCATTGTTTTTATGTTTCCCATTTTATTTTCTTTTTTCTATTTTTTTAATATTTTACTTATTAACTTTGAAAATATTACATTCTCTTCACACGTTCTAGATTGTTGAACTTCTTAGTGAGACAAATGAGTCTTACTATGTCAAATTTCGAGTTGTTTTTAAGAATGGCATGCATTGATTGTAGAGATTCACTTTAAATTTTTTTATTGTGAAAGATTATTATGACTTACGGAGTTATATAATGGCAAATGTATATTGTTATGACGATATAATGACAAGTAATTATCATGTAACTTGATGGCTAATGCCTCTCGTATTCGAGGTTTGTTTTCTAAGAACATCTTAGTGACCGAAAATGGGATGACATAATCGAAACAATTTGCTTCCTTGGAATGTGTACTAACTATATACTTCATATCTCACGACGCAACAGAAATATGTGTAGTCATTGTACATTTACCCCGCATGATTTGTGACTTGTACGAAGAGTAATGAATACAACCAAATTTTAGTAACTAGAAATGCATATATAGATAACCCTTTCAATATCATACGCTCCTTACAACTTGATCAAAAGGATGGTTAGATATTTATATAGAAGCGGGTTATTGATCGAATGATGATTCATATCCATTTTAAAATCTTAAAAATCAAAACAACTAAAAAAATATACGGGTAGACCCAAGTAGAAAGGTTTGAAGTCATATTTCTTGTGAAGTTTTGAAATGAACCGATTTCCAATTAAACAACCAGCACAAGAATTACACGAAAATAAATCATCAACATCAAAGATTAACAATCAAAATGAAGGATTGGAATATTACTAAAGAGAAATTGAGATGAGAAACTAGAAAGTTCACTATGTTATTCTCTCCTTCTCATCACGCCAATTTCTTAAAGGGTATCCAACTATCCATCGGATGATCAATGGTTGGGTTGTTTACTTATTTGGTCTTCCTTTTATCCTTAAGAAAGAGCTCTTTACTTGTATCATAGTGTGCACAACATCCTTGATAACTTTCTATACAGTGTCTCTTATTCAAATACTCATTGAGTCATTTTCATATGGAATATATGAAAAGTGATTCTAATTTCATAAATAACTAGTAGTTGCACCCGCGCTATGCGGCGGGAACTTTTTTTTTTTTTGAAATCGAATGTAATAATGGGCTAACTAACATAAACAAATGATCGAAGTTATTTGTGCATTAATAAAAAATAGAAATAACTATAATCATATGCATTAATTAGCATGTCATGGGTTAGAACAATAAAAAGGTTGTCTTAATAACTTGAATAGAAATAAACATGTCACAATGGTGTATTCGGTGTTTAGAAAAACGATAATGTTATGCTAAGAAAAATAAATGTGAGTATAGTTTTATAAAGCATAATTTTATAAATTAAATGTTATGTTAATTTAAATCATTGTATTTCCTTCTAACTTAAAAAGGGAAAGAGAAACCAAAAGTCAATAGAATTTTAAAGTATTTAAAAGAATGTCTCTCCATTTGTCTCTCAGGCTAGAAGCCTAGAACACAAATCTTTCGAATTAGAAGCGTATGACATTAACCAATTCACTTAGCTATTATGTTTCTATTTTGTTTGAACTATAATTTTAAGTAACCAAAACCTCTTTTTTTCTTTTTTTTTACCTACGTTTAATAGTTTGTATTTTTTATTATTATTTTGAGTTGGGTAAATGTTCTTAAAAAACAAAGCAAGAATGAAAATTTAGTTGGACCCACATAAACCCAACTTGCAGGTTTTGTAGCTCGTTTTTCTCTCTATTCATGTAATAATAATGTATACTATGTGTTATATAACTT
This sequence comes from Flaveria trinervia, assembly GCA_025506515.1. Taxonomy (NCBI): domain Eukaryota; kingdom Viridiplantae; phylum Streptophyta; class Magnoliopsida; order Asterales; family Asteraceae; genus Flaveria; species Flaveria trinervia. The sequence continues at coordinate 98,758,340 of CM046452.1, forward strand.
GTAAATCACTCTTAACATTAATTCAATAAAAAAAGCAGCTACATGTTGTCCCATGTGTATATAAATGGTAAGTCATTATTAACAAGTTTTAAAATCTATAGTTATTAATAAAACAATATCTTTAGTGTCACGCGTCGTTTTCTTATACCTCCATTTTTTAATTTCTCGCCTAAAAATGTATATATCCTTATTATTAGTCATAATTCATTTGAATAAAATTAACTATTATATTATTACAAAGTAAGTTTTTTTTCCGTAAATAGTGTATATAGAATATTCATCTATCATAATAAGTGTTTAAGTAACTGCTTTTTTTTCTCACTATAGTGTTATTAGTTAATTTTTTTCAATTTAAAATAATATTATTTAGAAATAGTCAAGTATAAAGGTTAATAAAATTATAAAAACATTTGATTCATATCTCGTAATTAAAAACAGAAAGTTTTTCTAAAACTTATTTTGTTTTTTTAATTCACTCCAACTTAATTCTATAACATCTTTTTATGTAGAAAAATTAGGTTTTTTTTACTATAATTTTGTTTCAGTTTCACACAAAAGTAGACGCATTTGTTTTTTACTTTTTAAAAATATATATTTTTTAAAATATTTTAAGTAACTTAAAAGATATAATACGAAAAGTTATTTTTAACAAGAAATACATTCTTTAAAGGTATATTGTATAAGTATCATGACGAAAGAAAAAAAGTTAATGGTTTATTTTTATTTTATTTTACGAATTTTAAATGTAATGCTCAATTACCGATGACATTTATGTTGCAAATAGACTTCCAGAAACAATTAGAGGAGAAACGAGACATGCCGTCTCGTGAGTCACTTGGGATCAACTCGCTAAAAACTCTAATTAAGCTTAGCTTAAACAAGCTCGAACTCATTTTACGACTCATCTAATAAATGGTTTTAAGCTCGAGATTCATGTGTCAAGATCGAGGCGGCTCACAAGACGAAACTAGCGTTGTTTGTATATGATGTTTATTATATCTTTTATGTATATGCTTATATAAATGATTATTACGATAGATAAATTTATGTTTAAAATAGTTATATAATATATATCGTTTAAAAAAATTACTTAAACCATTTGCTTTCATAAAAATATCTGTTTTATATAATAACACGTATTCTATACATTGTCACACCCCGACCAAAGCGGCGGAACATCACGGGGCGCAACTAAGATTGTTCAAATGCACACGACACTATTAAAGTGACAATATTTAATCAACTCATTCATTTCATAACATGTTCTTACAAATACAAGAAAATAAATAGTTCTTAACTAATAACCTAACGGTCCAAAATAAAGTAACGTCTTTAAATCTTCAATAAACCGATAATCAACCTGTAGCATTGCATAAAATATGTTTTGTCAACATGTATGTTGGTGAGCAATTCCATGACTTTATAAATATAATATAAGGCAAAAATCCACAACTCAAATATGTTAAGCCGTAAATAAAAGTGACAATTGAGGTATATCAATCATAAATAAATGAGGCTCCTTTTAATTGATAAAACTACCATATTACAAGGAGGAGCATATGATCATACTTATTGAGGATGAGGATGAGGCTAAACGATTAAAAGCAATAAACATGTAGCAATTAATCATATGAGGTATATAACATACAATTGGACAATTATTCTAAGCAACACATAACCTAGAGGTTGTGGGTGAGGATCTAGATGTTAAATCTTTTTTTTGGTTGAGTAAGTATGCTTGCTACCCCCAAAGTATAGAAGAGAAAACGGGGATGAAATTACTCACATGGAATAAAATGATGTTGATGAATAAATTTTGAATAAAATCCTCAAGTAAGCGAGTCCGACGGTTTTAATGTGCGTGTCCTAGATTGAAAGATCTTGAGTAATATTGAGTCTTGAAGATGAAATATAAATGGTATAAAAGTTCATAAAAATAAGGCTTGGGTTTTCGGGAGTTTTAGTTATATTTTACAAAGTAGTTTAAATAACGTAAGTATAAAATGAGTTTTACAAGAAAACGGGTCCTTGATGTTTAGTTTTACTCAACCATTGTTAAGTTTTACATATGGGAGTTGGTTTAGTGCTAGTATGCACGATCCCATTAACGTAAGCATCAAGGTCCGACTTACACTCTCTTAAACCCGAGTTTGAGACTTTAATTAATAAAGAAATTCGCTTAAACCAGATCTTAGTATAAAACCAAGTTTGGTTCCGTCATACCATAATATTATTAATACAAATAACATAAATTGAAACATAAGTTAAAAAAAATTAGGAAAGATTTTCTTTTGGCGTTTTGAACGGTGACTAGCTCGTTAAGACGATAAGTTCGACTTTTACTCGGGTTATTTTACCCGAAACTTGGTTTGAGCTAATATTTGTTCTAACACTTCCAAAATCTTAAGTAATATGAGTAATATAAAGTAAAAACATAACTAAAAAGATAGGTTGAACTTTTGGTGGTTTGAACATTGACTAACTCGTTAAAACGGGTGTTCGGTTTTACTCGGTTTTTACCCGAAACTTGGGTTCAAGCCAAGATTTGTTCTACGCCTCCATATCAACCATATAATAACTAAAATATCAAGAAAAACTCAGATCTAAAGTGTTTGATGTAACATGGTCACTTAAAAGTTATTTAAAGTGCTTAAACGAGCGTTCGGTTTGGTTCGGTCTTTGACTCGGTATGAAACCCGAGGATGGTTACCACATGTCCAAAATCATTGAACTAAAAATAAGGTAAAAATTCCAGATCTAAACTCAAACAAGAAAGTTAATCGAGTAAACTTCCGAAAACGACCCAAACGGGTCTAAAATGCATAAATATGAGTTTGAATGCCCACAAGACTTAAATAAAGATGAAAATGGTTTTGTGAACATAAAATAACTTAGAAAAACTGAAAATAACCAAAATTACATACCCGAAATATTTGAAATGCAAGATTCGGTTCCGTTGACTTTTTAAAGTCAAACTTAAGCAAAACTAGCTAGAACAACTTACAAGATCAAAACTTTTGAGAGAAGAAGATGAAAATGTGCAGGTGAAATGGTTGAGAATGAGTGGTATTTATAGGGAAAGATTAGGGTTTGAGGAAATGGGTAATGCGTTTGTCCGGTGGGTAAATGTGTACACTTTGATTTTTTTATTTAAAATAAATTTTAATTTAAATAAATTATGACAAGAAATCTACATGTTTGGGGGGTTCTAGAATAGTTATGGGTTAGGTCTTGGTTGGTTTGGATGGTTAAAATACAAGTCCGGAGCTTAAACGAACCGAAAACGTTAAGAAAACTGATTTTGCTGAAACGAACTGTGGGTCACGTCACAACATGTATGAAACATGATTACAACATAAAATCCATCATTTTATTAATATTCAAAGATCCGAAGACCAAAACGAGTCGGGTTTACAATACAGGATAACAAATACAAAGCTAGTCGAAAATGACGAATGTCACATACATAAATGTTAAAAAAATACTGATGAAAGAGTATTAATATTTTTGTATGAGAAAACATTATTGAAAAGGTTTTAAGAAAACATTCATAGAAAGAACTATAAAACATTTTTAAATTACGAGAGATGCTAAATTGGTTTTATTTATTGAAACTTTATCCTTTTAATTTTTACTTAAATAACATTAGTAAAAACAGAAATAATTTTTCCAAACATATTATAAATAAGAAAAATTAACTTTTCACTAAAAAGTCATTTTGATAAATATTATTTAAAATATTCATTTTGTTAAATTATTTTTCTACCAATACTACTTTGAAAAAACTCATTACAAAGGGCATTGTGATGGTTTCAAAATAAAACACTAGAATAGATTGCAAGTTATAGTTGGTTGTTTTCCACAGCTAAGAACAAGTTGATTCTATCTTAACAAACATATAATATAATGAGTTTTTACATGTTGTATTACACTAAAACTGTGAATTAAAACGTGTTGGATTCTTGATTATTCAAACAAGTAATTAAAGACCTCCTAATACACTCGTCTTATGCAAAGGAAAAGAAATACACGTCTTTTATTTCGAAATGATTTTACATATTTTTTTCAAATTAAGGGTCTCAATAATTAATTCAGGGTTTTGATTTCACCAAATCATGATATTGATTTTCAAATGGAAAGATGAATCATTTCATATCTTTTTCAATTTACAAGCATATCATGGTTTCGATTAACCCAAATCACGTTATGTTTCAAGTTCAACTCATCGATAATTTTACACTTTCATTGATCTATTTAATATCATTCACACCCTAAATTTTAAATCACAATAGCTTTGTGCAAAATTTCAATTCTATGCTCAAATATACAAATCTCGATTGCAACAGTAGTAATGGTCCGTACGATTCAAGGAATTTGATTTTAATATATAAACTTTAATATTTTGGTTTTTTTAAATCATTTGACTAATTTATGTTTTTTAATGAAAGCATGGATTTTGTTTTAGTTTTAATTAATTTAAGGATGAAATTGATCTATGTTTTTATCAACAATTTTTTTTGCATAAATGGCCCAGGTGGTTTAATCAATTTGCATGTTTGGTCCTCAAACTATAAAAATCACAAAAATAGTCCGAACTTTTGTGCAATGACATGTTTGGTCCCTGACACCGATTCAAGCTCCATGTTGTATTATATCGAGCTATAAGTATACATGAATTAAAATGATTAATATTAGACAGTTATGGTAAAATTACAAAAGAACATCAAAGTTTATATATAAAGAAGTTTTTGGATGTTTATAGACTAGAAAGTGTCGTTTGAGTTTAGCGTCATGCTCAATATAATTTAATTATTACCTAAATTTCTTATTTATAAGTTAATTTCATTTCATATTATACATTATTTAAAATTATAAGTATTGATAAAGAAAAACTACTAATATTATATATAGATGATTCTAAAAAATTAAACATAAAAATCGATAGACAAAGTATTAACAATAATATTATGACTTATGAACTATTTTAATTAAAAATAATTTTTAATGATTAAACTTGTGTATTACACAGGACTTTAGTCTAGTGTTGTATACAAAAAAATTTCCGGATGTTTATGAATTTGAACTATTGTTTTTCATGTTCAATTTAATTTTTTTATTATTTAAAGTTCTTATTTATAAATTCATCTCATTCCATATTATATACTGTTTAGGCGTATGAGCATTAATAGAGAAAACGTACCAATATTAGATGTAGCTAATTTGAAAATTATACATAAAAGTTGATATGCAAAGTATTATATAATACATTATAAGTTACAAACTATTTTAAACAATAACACTATTTTTAGATTGAACCCGTGTAACACACGGTCTTTAACCTAGTGTTATTATATACATATAATATATTCAAAGAGTGAGGCCCGTAGAAGAAATATGAAAACTATGTAAAACAAGAACATGATTAAAAAAATAAACCGTCAGAAAGAGAGAGATTGAGATAACCCACGTGAATTGTTTAGATCTCGATGGATCTTGATTATCAACCACCACGAAAACAAAAACAAAAACAAAAGGGTATGAAGAAAGTCAAAGATCAAATTAGTTTGATTCAAAAGAAGATTACAAGATATTTTCAAGATAATTAAACTTTTAACCCCAATCAAGCTTCCAATAAATCGATTTCTAAACCCTCACAGGTCAAACATTGAACTTTAACGAAATTCCACCAATATATCCAAACAAATTGCAAAACCCATCGTCGATTTCATCTATTTAATCGATTTCCATAGAAGTCTCATGGATTTACAGTTTGTTTTCATGATTTGAATGTTCAACTTTGGTGGGTGTTGACATATTACTGTTGAGGTTTGCTGCATCAATGTCGTTGCCGGAGGATTCGGAATGAGAACACGTCGTTCCGTTGTCAATCAATCTAAGCTTTTGTTCCCTGAAGCGAATCTGCGTACCATGAAGTGAGTTTTGATTATTATCTGTTTTATTTTGCTAATTTGTATCGTCTTCAACCTCTAGCCCCTTTTGTTTATTACCGTTGACTTGTGTTAGTTGTATGATTAATTTTTTACAGTTTAGAGTTCAGATTGAATAAATAGTTTTTAATCCTAGTTTCAGATTCTGAAATCGGTATTGTGTTTGTTCTAATTTTTTAGGCAATTTGTGTGACATTTGACATTCAAAGTTAAATTTTTATAAGTGATTAGGTGTTTTGAGGTTTAATAATGGCATATGTTCTTATGTTCTGCAAGTTAATGAGATTGAACTTCTGTGTTAAGTCAAGATGTTATAGATCACATTTAGTGAAAGTGAAGATGATCTCATTATTAGCAGATACAATATGATCTTTGTAGTTGTCTGTCTGTGTGAAGTTTATAACTTATGATCATGCAGTCATGCACATTGCACAATATCATCTTTCCCATGAATGTTTTCAAGCTTAAAAGTTAAAACCTTTATATTGCGTTTGAAATCGCAGGATTCGAAGAGTTTTTGGCATTTCTCTTTCACTGCTTATCATCAATCTAGCCTCTATAATGGAGCGCGCGGATGAGAATCTTCTTCCATCTGTATACAAAGAAGTCAGTGAAGCATTTAATGCCGGACCATCTGATCTGGGCTATTTAACATTTATAAGAAACTTTGTTCAAGGTCTAGCTTCCCCAATGGCTGGAATCTTGGTTTTAACCTATGACCGCCCCACGGTTCTAGCCATGGGCACACTTTGCTGGGCAATATCCACAGGTGCTGTTGGTGGCAGTAGCTATTTCAGCCAGGTGGCTTTTTGGCGGGCTATAAATGGATTTGGGTTAGCCATTGTGATACCTGCACTCCAGTCGTTTATAGCTGACACTTATAGTGATAATGTGCGAGGGACAGGTTTGGGTTTTTGAGTCTTGTTGGAATGGTGGGCGGCATAGGTGGTGGGGTGGTGGCTACGGTTATGGCTGGTCATGAGTTTTGGGGGGTGCCCGGATGGCGGTGTGCTTTTATTTTGATGGCCGGTTAAGTTGCTTAATCGGGTTTCTTGTGTACTTGTTTGTCGTTGATCCTAAAAGAATAACTACTGTTGATCATGAGGGAAGCCCGCGTTATCTAGAAAGGTACCAAAATCTTTGTTGTATTTTGTTGTTCTTTTTTGTGCATAAGTTTTAATTTATTCCCTTTTAGGAATGAATTGTTGGGCCCGGGACATGAATCTGGTTCTGGTTCTGTGTGGGTTGAGTCATTGACCGCCATGAAAGCCGTGATGAAAGTCCAGACTTTTCAAATCATCGTCTTGCAGGGTCTCGTTGGTTCGCTCCCATGGACCGCAATGGTGTTTTTCACAATGTGGTTTGAACTTATTGGTGAGCATGTCTGCACTTGACATGCATTTAGCATGGTTCGATTTCAACACTTTCTGGTTATAACATGATGTATTCTTTTATGTTAATTTTTAGGTTTTGATCATCAGAAGGCTGCAACCCTTCTGAGCCTTTTCGGTGCAGGGTGTTCTTTTGGGTCACTATTAGGTGGGATCATAGCCGATCGGTTGTCTCAAATGTACCCTCATTCTGGCCGCATCATGTGTGCACAATTTAGCGCGATCATGGGGATCCCATACACTTGGTTTCTCCTACGAGCAATCCCTCAATCAGTTGATAGCTACCCTGTTTATGCAGCAACACTTCTCTTCATGGGCCTTACAATAAGCTGGAATGGAACCGCAGCCAATGCACCAATGTTTGCGGAAGTGGTCCCCGCCAAACATCGGACAATGATCTATGCATTTGATCGTGCCTTTGAAGGATCATTTTCGTCTTTTGCTGCACCCATGGTCGGGATCCTAGCAGAGAAGATTTATGGGTATGACCCAAAATCTGTGGACCCAATTGCAGGGTCCACTAGAGAAGCGTTAGCACTGTCGAAAGGGCTTTTCGCGATGATGGCAATTCCCTTTGGTCTATGCTGCTTGTTCTACACCCCGTTGTATTGGGTTTTTAGGCGAGACCGTGATAACGTGAGGATGGCTAGTGTAAAGGAAGAAGAAATGATATGATTCACATTCTTGTTTTGAATTATGTGTAACATTAGTGTTAATTAGATTATACTTGTAACACAAACATATTGATGATTGCAGTCTTCTTTTCGTTTAGGTATCTATTTTTATATTCTTATGGAATCAAACATTGAGATGTAGTTACGAGAAAATCATGAAAGTGAATTTATTTTACAGTTTTACACATGTAATGTTATGTTTTGCCTTTCATGTGAATAGCTTCACGAATCTATTTTATCATCAAGGATCACATTAACTTAATGAATTTTAATAATTCTAACTTTCATTTATTGGTCGAATTTTAATAATTCTAACTTTCATTTATTGGCTGGGATTAATCCTAACCCAAGAAATGTTTAAAAGCACTCTTAAATTTAAACATATTTTCTTTCAATTATCTCTTACTAATTGAGAGTTAACCCTAGTTAACTTTTTTGAAAATATGAGGACAATCTAAAGCTATTTTTCAATTCTAGCACCGTTTAGTCTCAATTAGATTCATTATCTATTGTCTCACCTCTATCATCACATGAAATCTACCTACAACGAGTTCAATGGTTCAAATAAAAAGGTTGAGATTGACGGGATTTTTTGGTGCGGAAGTTTCAAATTGACGGACCTAATGATAGACTTGAACTTTTTGTTTAGTGTTTTGGCCACAAAAACAGTCCACGCCATCAAAATAAAAAAACTAACAAGGTTAACTCTCAGTTAGTAAGGAATCGTTAAAGGAAAAAAACTCAAAGTTTGTAGTACCATAAATATTTACTGAATTGAGATTAATATTGACCAAAAATAAACTTGAGATTATTAAAATCCAATAACCTTTAATATTTTGAAATTTACAAACCTGACTGTTTTTTATAAATAAAATATATACATGAGAAGTATATACATGAAAAGTGAATAATGATGAGTAAATGCACAAGATAGTCTAACGTATTTTAGTAAAATAGAGGTAAAAACACGTATATAACTAAAAATAAAAAGTGCTATTCTGAGTATCTTGCTGAAGAAAAAAATCTTCAGGAACTAAATTAGGTACATAAAATCTGGATTTATTTACCAGATCTTAGCAATGAGTCAATGAACTTCCAATTAGCAATGTTGCTTTGAAATGAAAAGTTAGACTTAAACTACTGGTACATTGTATTCAAACAACCATAGTTAATCAAATCATTTCTTCTTCTTTTTGAGTAGCCATTCGCACACTGTCGCGGTCATGTTTAAAAACCCAATACAACGGGCTGTAGAACAAACAACACATTGCAAACGGGATCCCCATCATTGAGAAAAGCGCTTTTGACAACGCTAGCGCTTCATTTATGGACCCTGCGGTTGGGTGCACTGACTTCGGGTCATACCCGTAAACCTTTTCTGCCAGGATCCCAACAATAGGTGCAGCAAATGATGAAAATGACCCTTCCAATGCACGGTCAAACGCATAGATCATGGTCCGGTGTTTGGTGGGGACCACTTCTGCAAACATTGGTGCGTTGCATGCGGTTCCGTTCCAGCTTATTGTGAGGCCCATTAAGAGAAGTGTGACCGCATAAGTGTGGTAGCTATCAACCGTTGGAGGGATTAATCGTAGGAGAAACCAAGTGTATGGGATCCCCATGAACGCACTAAATTGGGCGCATATTATTCGACCAGAATGGGGGTAGATTTGAGACATTCGGTCTGCTATGATCCCGCCCAAGAGCGAACCAAAAGAACACCCTGCGCCAAAAAGGCTGAAAAGTATTGCAACCTTTTGGTGATCAAAACCTAGAAAAGTAACAAAGTTATGTTTGTGTACGATTAGAGGTGACAATTCAACCATTTCATGTTAGAATTTTTTCGATTCAGGTTATATTTGATTGATAGTGGGCCAAACGGGAAAATTCACCATACTAAACAAGTTAAATGTTTGACAGTATAGTTTCGTTATCATGATTAAAAAAGATGGTGACAGGTCAACGCGATTAGTTTTGACGCGTCACCAAACCTGACCCGTTTGACCCATCTACTCATAACCTTTCGATCATGAAAACTGAACCTAGGCTTGATGAATGCCAAGACCATACATGCTCACCAATTAACTCAAACCACATAGTGAAAAACACCATAGCGGTCCATGGGAGTGAACCAACAAGACCCTGCAAAACAATGATCTGAAACGTTTTGACTTTCATCACACCTCTCATTGCAGCCCATGACTCGACCCAAACTGAACCAGAATCACGCCCCCGTTCCAACAATTCATTCCTAAAACACATGAAAATTAAAATATGCAAACGCTAAAACATTATGAATCAAAATCCAATTAAAATTTAAGTACCTTCTAGGATCAACGACGAACAAGAATACCAGAAACCCAATAAGGCAGCTTAATACGGATATGATAACAAATGCACACCGCCATCCGGGGAGCCCCCAAAACTCATGACCAGCCATAACTGTAGCCACTGCACCACCACCAATGCCCCCCACCTTACCCACAAGATTCAATAGCCCGAACCCCGTCCCCCTAACACTATCACTATACAAATCAGCTATAAATGATTGGAGTGAAGGAATCACAATGGCCAATCCAAGTCCATTTACAGCTTGCCAAAAAGCAACTTGACCGAAATAGCGACTGCCACCCATTACACCTGTGGATAACGCCCAACAAAGTGTGCCCATAGCAAGAACAGTCGGGCGGTCATAGGTTAAGACCAAGATACCAGCCATTGGAGACGCTAAACCTCGAAAAAAGTTTCTCATAAACATTAGGTAGCCTAAGTCAGATGGTCCAATGTTGAATGCTTCACTAACTTCCTTGTATACCGATGGAAGTAGATTTTCATCGGCTCGCTCCACTATAGCAGCCAAATTTATGATAACGAGAGAAAGGGAAATCCTAAGAAAGTTACGGTTCCTATGATCATATAATGTAAGATATCAAGTGAGATATACATGTATTTAAGCATATACACCATGTTGTATAAGAATATTGTATAAAACATTCACATAAGGGGTTATTTGGCAACCATATGATAAGGGAATAAAAAGATAGTATAATCATCAATCATTCAGCATGTTGTATAAGGGTATTGTACAAATCATTCACTTAACTAGATTCTTAAGTGTCATAATGTGTCATTTCATGAACTTTAACACCTGATTTAAACACATAAACACACACTTCATCAGTTCATCTGATTATTCATACAAATCATTTGTCCTATTTTTCTCTGTTGGTTTTTTATCCTCTCATCTCAAATTCTGAAACTTTTTTAGTTTCTCCGATTGAATTGGGTCTGGTTATTCGAATTTGTGGAACCCATAATCAAACTGAAAACCCAGGGGATGTATGACGTTTTGATTAAGAAATCTGGTTATTTTGGGGCAATTTCACATTAATCAAACAGAGACGAGTGGCAGTGTAATCAACCAAAATGGCTACAAACAGAAGACAACAGTAAAATCAGAACAATCGAAACTCACTTCATCAGATTCACAGTGGCTTAATCGATGATGGCAATACGATGTAATCTCTAAATCAGGCCTCCGAAAGTAGTGTGGAATCACCACCTGAAACGACGATGATCTGATCTGACCATCGTACTGCTGCAATTAGTCAAAAAAACACAAAAATGGAACACCCAAATGAGGTATACCAACTGCAAAATCATCACAAGATCTCTACGAATCGATGAAATAGATGAAAATATTTAATGAAATTTAAAATTTTATTTTCGGGAAAAAGTGGTCGGATTTTAATAAAGGTTTGTATTTTGTAGTTTGTACGTAATCTTTTATTTATTGTATATCCAAGAAATCCACGTGAGTAATCTTTTATTTAAATTTTATTACTTGCTAGTCGAATCTAAAGAATATAAACTTACCACGTCTATATTTTTTTACTCATTTTGTCCTTATTACGGACGTACAATAAGCGGCATATATGTACGCTTTCAGAAGTCATATTACGCTATACAATTTCAGGATAAGTATGTCCAAGACACAAAATAGTTATATATGAGAGAAAATGTTCTTACACAAGTGTATAAATATTCAAACAGTATATGAAAACTTATACAATTGCTTATACATTCAATTGTATACTTTGTGTTACATTGAGTAACAAGATAGTACATTTAGTTAACGTTATATAAGAAGATAGTATAAATTTAATAATTATGGATTTTTATGATATTATTTTTATAATATTAAAAAAAATCATGTACAATTGTTACCATTTATATTTAATAAGCGGTACTGTTTGATCATGTTAAAACTGATTTTCAATAATTTAACGCGTGTTTATTAAGGTGTGAATTTTGTTTTTGGAACTATTTAGAGGAAAATTTATAAAACTCAAAACATAAATAGTTATATTTACTAATTACACTTAAAATATATGGATGGTTTAGAAAATTTCTCACAAAAAAATATATGCCTAACACCAAAAAGTTTGATAATGTTTCTCAATTGCCTCCAACTTGTGTTGCGTATGAAGGCAATATGACAAAGTGGGTTATCTAATGAGAATTGGAGACTTTGGCAATAAGTATGAAGTGTCATCTTGGTTGTTTCCTTTTTAACTTATGGATTCCAAATTGGAGTTAATAATAGAAAAAAGCAAAAACCCACTACTCTATTGTTTAAATGAATAGTTTCACTACAAAGATTTTGAGATTAATGGTGAAAGCTTGAAGAGAATATGAATAATGATCCAATGAAAGGTTAAGAACCAAAAGTTTGTTGAATGGCTTAACTTTAAATGAGCGATGATGAATCAATAAACTTTAGACAAAAGACAGTAATTTTCAACCCTTAATGACGAGACAACACTCAAAGTCTCAAACCATGACTAGATCGTAAAGTAGAGAGAGATAGATGATTCTATTTCTTGTATGGCTTGAATGAAAATTTAAAGGGTGAAATCGGTGTTTTGAATACTGGATCGGACTTACCGAAAATCGGAGGGGTGATCGAACCGGTTTGCATCAGTTTGTTTTGGAGAGGTTCGACTGGCCGGTTCGTCTCGAATCGATGATCGGACCGAGAACGAGATTGGTGGTCAAACAAGATTTTGTTTTTTATCTTTTGGATTTTAATGAGTAAAAAACTGGAGGAGGGGTGTTAAACAATAATGTGGTGTCGGAAATAAGATTATTGATAAGTTTTATATAACTATAAAATACATATATAAATTATTTATATTGGATTACATATTAAACTATATATATAATATCATATATATATATATATATATATATATATATAATCATGACGTCATCCGGTTATTAAATCCGGTCTGACCACCGAACCAGTAAAATGTTTGGTATAACATTTGATGCGATTATGAAAACATTGTGTGAAATCACTTGATGCTTTCATTAACGTTCTTCCTTAGCTTGGCAGTGTTATCGTTCATCAACAAGTACAAGTAGAGGTGTACAAACCGGTTTGGGGGCCCAAACCGGTTCGGGTCCCAAACCGAAACCGGTTTAGTCAAACTCGGTCAAAACCGGTTTGGCCCCAAACCGGTTCGGGTTCAAACCGGTTTCAAACGCTAAAAACCCAAACCTATCAAACCGGTTTGGGTCGGTTTGGAACCGGTTCGGGCCAAAACCGGTTCGGCCCAAACTGTTTTTATTTTATTTTTTATTTTGTTGTTTGTTATATTCAAACAAAATTTTAAACTTTTAATTAAAACATAAATATTTATAACATTTATATAATTTAAACAATTTATAACAAAACATTTTATATAATTATATAATTTAAAATAATTTATATAATTTAAAATAATTTATATAATTTAAAATAATTTATAACATATATAAAACAATTTATATTATTTAAACAATTTATAACATTTATAAACATTTAAAACATTTAAACAATTTAAACATTTAAACGATTTAAACATTTAAACAATTTATAACATTTATAAACATATATATACTATTTATTAACATTATAAACAATTTAAGCATTTTAACAATTAATAACATTTATAAACAATTTAAACAATTATATCATTTATAAACAATTTAAACATTTTAACAATTTATAACATTTAAAACATTTAAAACTAAAAATTTAACATAGTCGTTTCTTCGTTCGTATTATACTTGTACGTTTATTCCTCGTCACCAGAACCGGAACTGTTACGAAGGTAGTCATCATATGCCACTTCATCATCAGTCATTCCTGGTGTCAATCCGCTCTCTACCTCGTCCTCGTATAATTCTGCTTCGTATTCCAGTTCTCCTTCAAGCGATTGTTTGTCTTGTACTCTTTCCGCGGCATCCAATAATCTTTCAAGCAAATGACATTTCAACTGCTTGTGGAGTGAGTTGAGTTCGTCTTATTGATATAATCCTGCCATTAACAGAAAAAGCAGATTCCGAAGCTACCGTAAAAGCTTGGATGGTTAGTAAATCTTGGGCCATGGTGGATAGGATGAGAAATTGATCTTCCTTACCTTTCCATCAAGCCAACAAGTCAAAATTTTTAAATTCACGTGGAGTCATGGTCGATAAAAAGTTTGTAAGACCATACCTCCCGAGTTCACTACTCGGAGTGTTACCACGTTAACATTTATTACATTCATCCCTTAAAGTATTATATAAATCAAACATTGGATCATTCGAACATTCGGCATTTGCCGCATGCCTTAAAGCATCATGGATATGTGATGTTTCCCCGTATTTTAATAAATAAACATCATACATTTGTTGTAATTGTTTGTTGAAAGTAGCTTTTAAAGTTTTACTATACATTGGTTTACCAACTTCTAAATCCAAATTAAAAGTAATTTTATCAAGTAAAGTTTCAACCCCCGGCAAATTTAAACAAGGGTTTAAAGCAGCGGCACATGTAATAACGGGAGACATTTCTTCAAAATATTTTTAAGTTTTTCTTTCATTGGGGGTATCATATCGGAATAAGGTCTACCCCTACACGATAATTCATTTAAATTTGAAGTCATTAAATAAATTTGGTGTAGTACCAATGGATTCGTTGAGTAATAAACTCCAGAAAGACATTTAGTTGCATTTTTAAAAACTTGAAGCATTTTTGTTACTTCTTCGATGATGACACAACCCGATGGATGGTAAGAATTTGTCTTTCCCCGACTTACCAAACTATTATGAAAGGCTATTAAACTTTCTTTTTGTTCAATAGCCTTTTCAAACATGTTACATGTGGAATTCCATCGTGTTGGTACGTCCCAATTCGGACCTAAACATTTAGTATTTGCGTCTTTACAAAACTTGCGATATTTAGTATATCTTTGGTTGTTACTAAAAATATCACGTAACATTCTTTTAAAACAATCTTTAACTGTTTCAATCGTTTTTAAGCCGTATTGAACGGCTAAGTTTATGATGTGCGCAACACATCGACTATGAAAAAACACACCCTCACATATTGGTTTATATTTTAATTTCAAATGATCTATCACAAGAGTGTTGTTTGACGCATTATCAAAAGATATAGAAAATATTTTGTTTTCTAATTTATACGTTTGAATAACTTTATCAATAAGATAAAAAATGTTTTGGCCGGTGTGAGGATAATCAAACAATTCAAACGCAATCGTACGTTTCATCATTTGCCACGAATCGGGTTCAACCCAATGGGCGGTGACACAAATGTACGAGTCCGGTGAACCGTGTGGTGTCGACCAAACATCACTAGTTAAGTTAACACCGGTTTGTAAATTTTCAAAATAACATATTGATTCATTTTTAGCCTTTTTCCACATTTTTAAACAATCTCTTCAAAGAGTAGCACGACTTACATTGGTGTAACGTGGTTGGAGAGTTCGTTGAATGAGTCGAGTCAAACGTTCGTTGTCGAAATGTTTGAATGGCAAGCTTTCTTGAATTACAAATTGCGCTATTTGCTCCCGAACCGCATCAACGTTATAAGCCCAAATATTTCATTCGTTTGTCATCGAAGCTTGACCTTGAGAAGGATTGCACCATACTTCAGGGTTCTTATTCGTAGGAAGAATTGCTATCACCACGTTGCTTGAAGACGCTTCACAACCAACGGATGATTGAGCACTTGTTGAAGCCATTTCAGAGATTTTTGTGAGAGCGTTTTTGAGAGCGTTTAAAACGAAAATATTGTGGAGAGCGTTTTTGAGATTTTTGAGAGTAGAGAGTGTTATAAGTTGTTGTGATTCAACTAAAACATCAAATACATATATATACTAACCTAGTGGGGGTATAATGGTAAATAAACATAAAGAAACGGTCAAAAATCGGTAAAAACGGCTATATAGCCGTTGGGTAACGGTAACCGGTTTGAAAACCGGGTTTAAAACCGGTTCGGTTTGAAACCGGTTTGAAAATTGGAAAGGGAAAACCGCTTAAGAACCGGCGGTTCGGGGCCGGTTTGAAACCGGTTCCGGTTTTTTTGGCCGAACCGGTTCCCGAACCGGTTTTTATGGCCATCTCTAAGTACAAGCCGAGAGAAAAATAGCAACAAAACCATACAAAAAGAAGTTAGACGGTTATATGGAAGCAATCATATAAAAACATCAATTATTTACATCAATTGAGGTGCCAAACATATATTTTCCAACTTATCGATGATATCAATGATTTAAAACTAATATATAAAATAATAACCATATTACATGTTTATCATAAATGTTTGCCTTTGGAAAAGGTGACGTTCATGTAAAAACAATACAACTATCTTGTTGTTCAACAAAACACACGTAGAGTAAAAAAAGTTCACGTGCATCCCATCAATCAAAAGCATTATGTATATTAGCATGTTTGAAAAAGACACACAAAGCTATTATTATGCAGATAAGTTAGCAGAAACAAAAGGATAGTTGCGAGCATGTGAAGCTATTTTGGTGAATTACTAATTCTATAGGGGACTTTGAGTTAAGGGTTGTTTGATAATTTTTGAATAATTAAATACTGAATTAATAAAAATCTGAATCATTAAAAAATAGTATATCACTTATCTATTCAAATACAAATGTCTGATCAATTTAGATAAGAAGTCTTAATCATTCAGTATTAGTATAATGCTTAACCATTCAGTATTAGTATAATGCTTAACCATTCAATATTAGTATAATGCTTAACCATTCAGAGTAAAATGTCTGAGCCATTCAGATATATGTTCGCGAAACAAACAATCTGAACCATTTAGACATCTGAATCATTAAAAAGTTGATTCAGATGCTACCAAACAGCTTCATACTATTTTCTGGATTAATTTGTCAAGTAAATTTCTTAAAAGGCTTTTAAATTTTGATTCAGATTTGGTTTTCATGAAACTTCAATAGGGCTATAGTAAAAAAAAGAAAAAAATGTGTACTACATAAAAGTGGGTGTTTATAAAAAGTTTAGGAAATCTACAAATTTTAGTAAGAATGAAGGTTAAAGAGTAATTTTTATAATTAACTTTGAATAAAATAAATCAAAATGGTAATAATGTAAAAAGTTCATAACGAAATGAGGTATATGTAATTTTAGTTTTGGAATGAAAAAATATGCAATTAAAAAATACTAATAGATGGAATATATGTAATTTTGATGTTGTGTTGAGTAAATATGCAAAGGTTTAGTTAGAAATACACATAATTGCCCTGATTTTTTATTAAAATTATTTATGTTTTATACAATAACTTTTCATGCATGAAGGGTATATTATTATCACAAGAGACGGAAGGAAACATTAGTAGAAAGACGAATCATCTTGGAGATGGCGAGTGAGGGTGGCCATAGCAATGACCCAACCGCTCGACGTCGGCGAATCGCTGAGAAGGGATCTGATCGTTTGGCGCTCATCACCAGCGGTCGGGCCCCAAACTCGACTGCTAATGCAGCACCACAATCTCTTCATTCGAATTCGAATGAATCATGCCCTCCCTCTCTTACAGGTATATTTTTTTTCCATCACATTGTAATTATTGTTTATAGTTTCGTGGTGATTCATTTTAAAATGTAATTCGTGTGTGCAATGGTCGAAAACTCGAATTGAATTCTTGTAGCGTCAGGTGTGATTTAAATTGCTGTCGATGCGATCGTCTTTTCTGTTTGATTATGATATTGCAATAATTTTAGATTGTACATATCTATCACATAATTTTAGATATATGTATATGTATAGGGTTGTGAGTGTTTGTGTGTGTGTGTATGTCATGGAACCCTAATCAGACCAACGGAACATAAAATGGATTGCTGATATAATTGGATCTTGCCATCAAAGGTTGATTTTTGTGATGTATTTGATTGTTCATATTTAATACTATTTGAGTTTTTGGGTGCATAGGCGTGTTTAAGGTTGTGTGGTATATATGTAGTGGCGGAGCGTGAGTACTCTTATAATGTTTTTTTTAGTGAGGACGAACTCGATATATATAAAAAATTTACACAACCGGATCGGAAATCAACATTAACAAACCCCTTATATCCTTCGCCCATTCATATATAAACTTGTGTTATAACCTTTAAACGTGTTGTGGATTATTTATGCATCTTATGATATTAATGTGACCACCCTTTTGAGTTTTAGATTGAAGCTCTTGACATATATATATATATATATATATATATATATTATATATATATATATATATATATATATAATATATATATATATGATTTCCAACTTGTCTAATTTAGGACCTGTAAATTCAAAGCAAAATCATTCTCGTTTCTCTGTTTGCAGCATCTAATTTTTAGCACTCTCTAGTGCCTCAAAGTCAATATTATTAGTTCAAAACAGTTATGGCACATAATGACCAAATGTTAGCTGAGATCATTTACACTTAAGGGAATTTAAATTCATTTTGTCACCACCAATTTCACCATCCTTGATCATTTGGAGAGAGTCGTTTACAACTATTTAGTGCACTACAAATAACTACAACTATTGCAATAATAAACGAACTCTTGACTACATTAATCTGGTTAAGTTTTGCACATTTAACACCAAATATTTGAGATTAAGTATACGGATTTAAACAACCTTAATTCAAATATCGCAGGTGAAAACTTGTCTGAAATTGGCGGAAGCAATGCTCAACCAGTTTTGCGCGAATCCAATTCGACTAAAATGGAAGCTTCTATCGAAGGGAATGTGAGCCGATCACCTTCCAATAAATCAAAACATCAAACTAGTTCAACAATGAAAATCTATCTATACAAGACCATGAGCCCTAGCCGATTACAACCAACCATATTAGCGTCACAGGATACTCGACGCAAGTGTTCCTTTTTCGTCGGAATTGTGGCAATGCTATCATACATGGGGTTCCCTATTCTAGGCAGTTACATTATAAGGAGCATCATCCTATGCAGGCCACTTGTTCTACTTTTATTCATTAATATTAGCATTACCGTTGGACCACTTCTTTTCGATGTTATGACATTGATCCAGCAGGAGGCAAGTGAGGAGATAGATTTGCCGGATAATATAGCTTCCCCTTTCGAGTGGGGTATGTTGCTCAAAACCGGTTTTTGTGCTTTCTTCATGGATTCGTGCATCTATTCTGTAGTCGTGGTTTGTGCCACGTCGTTCTTCCAGAAATTCGGGTTGTAGAATAACCTCTTTTCTTCCCGCTTTCGACATTGTTATCATGCTTTCAACATTGTTATCATGCATTGGTTTATTTCATAGCTTTAATTGTTGCATGATGAAAAACTTTGAGTTTGTTAATTCTTCATTAGTGACCACAAGCAATTATATATTGTGCTTTTGTTTTATGCTTTGCATGGTTGAGATGGTTACAAATAGTTGATACTAATTTAAAGGGTCCCTGTGTGTAAAAAATCCAACCACCTTCCTATCATATTCAAGGTCCAAACCTAAAAGAATATTAAGTTTTTATATCTATTTTCAAATATGAAAAATGTACGTTTGAAATACATTTTTGTCCTTTTCCTTATCTCAAGGCTTTTGTTCTTAACTTTCAGACTAAATTTTTGCTCATTTTATGATGGTATCATAATAATACGTGTTAAGTGTCGAATAATATTACCTCTTTAAAATGTTTAATTCAAGTAAGTGATTATCTAGCAAAAATATAATATCTTAAAGATGTTAGTTTTATGAACCACGTATCTTTAACTTTTCTTAAACTTAAATAATTAAAGCATGTTATTTACAAAAATTGAAATTAGATATAAATTAGCATAAAACGTAAATAAACATATACGACATGTGATATCTAAGAGACTTGCGCTTGGATGATTTATCGATCAATTACCTCGTAGACGGTGTTAGACTCCTAACTCCATCTCACCGAGTCACTGCCCGTCGGCCCCTTTGGCATGACGTTTTATAGTCAACATTTATTGCCTACGGCATGACGTTTTATAGTCAACGTGTTAAGTAACTCCCTATTTAATAAGTCACTATATCCATGGTAACATTAAATACATTTCTATATATGACATTCGTTGAACACAATATATGGCTTTTTTTTCATTTTTTAAAATATTGCTCAACCATTCTTGTTCTCATGTTAATATGAAGTGGTCTAACATAATACTTTTGGTTTGAGTGTGATCACGCGTTTTACACCAATTCAAATTAATTAGGCTTCATAATGTCGCGATTTCTATTTTCATACGAGCATAAGATTGATCACACCACATTCAAAAATTCCAATGACTCAGGTCCATGAAGACTTTTGAGACGAGTTACGTTTGATATTAATATCTAATGCACATATATAAATCTTGGTCCTCAACATCTTAAGTTTTCGTCTCTATAAACCAGCTAACTATTCAATATAGTCTTACTCCATACTCATTCCAATGAATCTCATTGACTACGAACAATTAAAATACAATATTCAAGGATTATTAAAAGTACAACATTCAAACATAGAGACATATGTTTATAAGACCTTTAACTATTATATCAAATTAAATATCTAATATAACTGTACATGTTTAAAACTGTTAGGAAAAAATACGGTTCAAACCCTGACACGAGATAGATTGAAAATTAATAAAATATAAGGCTATCCATTGTGGCTCAAGATGACCAAGGGCTTAAGCCTCAAATATTACAACATGTGTCAAGTGTCGTTGACTGAACACCTAATAATGCTCCTTCTCAAGTCACTTGAGTCTGTTGTAGATTGAGTGAGAATTGAGCGGGATTTTTTTTAAAATAAATGAAAATAACAATATTAATATATTAAAGAAATAAATAATATTAATACACTAATCACAGAAATACATAAAAAACTAATACACTATAAACATTACCCTAAAAAAATAAAGAAACGGATGCAACATTCATCAAAAAAGAAAACATGGAATTATTAATCGTCTTGATTTTGCTAAAATTGCAATTCCTTTTGAATACAATCTTATTATTTTCATTAAAAGTTGGTTTTACGATAATCTTTTACTAATTCTCTAATAAGAAAGTTTAGGTGTCTCATCCTTTGTTTTTGAATAGTTAAGTGAGTTTATATAGAAAATTTTATTAAAAACTTTGTTTTTTTAAAGTTTACAATGGTACAAATAATAAATAGGTGAGTCCTACATCTTTCAACAATAACTTTGAGTGCTGATTGCCTAACGGTACTCGCTCGCACCCCTTGCTCATAGTTGGGTGTTGTGGTATTCGCCATCACCCTAGCAATAAGCCCAATGGGGCCCATCGTCCAAACTTCCAAAACACACAACCTAAGAACACATATTAATAAATGTATGAGTCGTCTTTTAAAAGAATTAATTTGAATTTAACCGAGTAACACATATTTAGCTAGGGGCGTAAATGTGTCGGGCTGAGCCTAACCGAGCCTGAGCTCGCTAAGGCTCGAGCTCGTCTCGTTTTGATTTTTAAAAACTCGTGCTCGAGTTTGGTTCGTTTGTAGTTTTATTTTTAAATCTCGAGCTTGTTTGATTCGAGTTTTTAACGAATCAATCTCGATTGCGGAGCCGACCTTAACTCTTTAGATTTAGCCGTGATTTAATTGCGAGATTGCCAAATTCATGGATGTCTAATTAATTACCAAAGTGCAAAACTAGCGATTATTGGCTAGAAAAGATTCCATTATATCCGGTCTACAAAATTTTAGAATCTTCAAGTTGAAAAATTATTTACAAATAATAACATCCGTAGAGAAATTATCAAGCAAAGAAGGTGTGATGAGTCATCATGAAAGGTTTGTTGCCCCGTCATTCTTCTCCAATCTCCGATTGACAGGTGGATCCTCCTCAACCTTCACGTGTCGTCTCTCTAACCCTACCCATCCCCCAACCACCGCACCGCCTTTCTCCCCCACCACTCTCTCACGGCGGTCCAACACCCCAATTTCACCCTCTCATCTCTCCGATCTCCCTCAATTTCCATCATAACTCCCTAATTTCTTCACAAATTCACTCGATTTCATTCGTACGTGTACGGCCGCTGTCTGTAATCGCCGCTTTTACCGCCGGATGAACAGGTAATACACACACACACACACTTTCTATATATATATATGTATGTATGTATGTTAGCGTGTTTGAAGGAGACACACGCAAAAAGCTATAGTTATGTGGTTAAGTTAGCGGAAACGAAAGGATAGTTGCGAGCATGTGAAGCTGTTTTTGTGAATTATTGATTTAATTGAGGACCTGAATTTAATTGTTATAGTTTTATGGTTTAATTTGTCGAAAGGTTTCTGAATTTTGATTTAGATTTGGTTTTCGTGAAGCTTTAATTGTGTCTGTAGTATGTGTTTTCGTAAGTAGGCTGTGGTCTTAGAGTGATACACGATAGGTCTCAGATTGCTACAATAATGAAGGTGGAAATAGGAAAGTTAAGTTATCTAGTTAGGTGTCTAATAGAAGAAAGGGGGCTGATTTGATTTGGATAGTATGTTTAGAATTATGAGCTTCATCAGCTGAGAGTGATATTATAAGAAGAAAGTCATCAAAACAATGTGGATATCTGCTTGATATCTACAGCAAAAAATATTTACATGTTGTTCTATAAATGACACAAATGTGGCATCTAATGTTGAGTGTTCACTCCAGAAAATGTTGAAGAAGAGTTTGCTTTCTTGATAAACAGACCTTATTATTGCCTCAAAACTGTTATTTTTAGTCTCCATCGAATCTTTTATGAATTTAGTTCTACAACTTTCCTTGTAGGTATTCTTAATTGTAGGATTTAGTTATGTAGCGTGCAGAAAAAGTGCTTTGTTGGTCTTTAATATGCGTTATTATAAAGATATATTCAATAGGGATTGGTTTCTGTCGTAAGCATACCGACCGTGTATATCTAACTTTGCTAAATTTGTTGTCTGCTGTTTTCTTGGGCAATTATTGATTTTCTCTTATATTTATAGATAATATTAAGGCATTTTTGTTTCAGTGTAGAACAATCAGGAATGCATAGTTAAGTTTGACGAAATAATCCTCCCTACAATAGGCAGTACATGTAAAGCGGCATCTAATGATTATATGGAAAAACTTTAATACTATAAAGTTGCAAGTATCACACACACTTGACATGACACATACAAAAGAATTTTTTGGAGGTTGATAAAAGCCGAACTTATGCATTCTTAATATCTAATGGTAGCATTAAGCGTAAGTTTAAATGTTTAATTGAGTGAAGTGTAGAGACCGCTTGTACACTAAGTGTTGCTTGGGCTCGATATTTGCTTTGTGTGTTATAGTCGCTGAAGTAATTCGCGTAATCGCGTATATGATGCATGACTAAAATTGCCACTCTCACGCACATTGCTTTGGAGAATTGTCTAACTACTTGTCAAACATCTCAAGTACCCTTTAGTTACAACAACGTTGGGTGAGAGGGATTTCAGGGGCCAAAAAAATGGCATTGAAAATGGCTAGAAAGGTAACCTTTTTTTATAGAAGGGTGACCAAAAAGGAAATGCTTCAATTGGGACATCTTAAAATGGAACCTGTTGCAATTTTTGAATTATGAGACGGTGGGGACTATATAAGAAAAAGGATAATAGTCTGAATCATACATGTTTGCACCTTCAAAATAAGTAATTAAACTTGACTATCTGCAAAAATTTCTATTTCGAGATGACTTTTTAAAAAATTGTAGATTTTGACAACAAGTAGTATGAAATATTTTGTTTAAATGTTATAAATCTAAAATTTTACTAGTTAGCGAATTATTCAAGTTTTTGAACAAAAAAATTACAATTTTGCAATGTTGAAAGACAGCTGCTTTTTTTATTTGTGATTTCAGCAGCTTTTATTGAATGACAACAGAAATTCCGTACAATAACTAGCAAGAAGCTAGAAGTTGAGAGCACCAAAACTAAGATTCAAATCCAAAACACCTCTTAAGTTAATTAGCATAAAGAAAAATCCACTCCAAATAACACCAGACCTAGTCACCTAGAGGCAAAATCATTACAATTCTCTAAATTAACACTATCAATTACTCTAACACTTAAAGAAATTTGAACCTACGTCACCCTGAAAGACACCAAAACACACACCGCAATACCACTTTAAAGCAGCTACAGAAGATCTCTAAAACACCTGGGATCTAGAGTTATCTTTAGCTCGATCTGGATTCTGCAATTGCCTTTGCAAGAATACTCTGAATTCAGTGGTATTAAGGTCAGTTTTTGGAAAACAAATTAATACTCTTGACCATAATAAATAACTAGTCATAACATGAACTGTAAATGGATTTCTGAAATCTGTACTATCTGTAGCTTTGATTTTGATCACGATCTAGATACCAAAGAAAATCAATGAATTGGGCAAGTGGCCTTCTATAGACTCTACTACTACTTCACAGGATTCAGCTTAAAACTCAGACATTTAAATTGTTGAAACTAAAGCTGACATTGTCTCTAAATTCTGTATTTCTCTATCTTTGGTACTCCAGATTCTGTAATTTGTGGCTTTTATTTTTGTGGCCTAAAATAAAAAATGCAGTAACAGGGTATCTGGAAAGAGAAGTAGTTTTTGTGGCCTAAAATAAAATTGAAGTAGTTTCTGAGTAATTATGCTTAATAGAGATGCTTCATTATGACTTTTGAGCAATATATATATATATATATAATATATATATATATATATATATATATATATATATATATATATATATTTTCATAAAGCATCTCCTGTAAATGCATCAAACATCTAAACATATGAGATATCTCACTGTATGCTAGTAAAAGTATATTTGGGAGCTTTTCACGTAATTTTGTCAACATGTGGATGAAAAACTATCATGGTTAAATGCATCGACTGATCCATGGCTAAATTTGATTTCTGCAGGTGCTTCTTGGTTATATTACTAATATATCAAAAAAGTCTTTAAGTTTCTGAGAGTCGGCTGCACATTGACATCCGAACCTGTAGTTTCATGGGGACTGGAGAAGAGAGCTCACCTGCCAGAAATTCCAAATCTACCCCAAATCAGGTTTCCTCACTCTTTCTGTGAATCATATTAAGTCTTCTATGTAAATACAAAGTTATCTAACTCTCTTAACTTCAGGAAACACCTCCACCCTCATATCCTGATTGGTCAAGCTCTATGCAGGTGCATTTTATAAATTCTTCTTTATTGTTAATAGATTCATTAAACCGGGTGCTACATGATGAGATGGATTTTTGTAACATCTAGTGGCTTTTGTGTTCAGGCTTATTATGGATCTGGAGTGCTCCACCTTTCTTTGCGTCAACTGTTGCCTCTCCAACTCCTCATCCATATGCGTGGGGTGGTCAGGTAATATCTCCATTGACCTGTAAAAACTATTGAAATGCGTATGTTATGTAATAATCTACATTTATAAATCCGTTGTATGTAAAATTATCTCAGCATCCTATGATGCCACCTTATGGGACTCCAGTTCCATACGCTGCTATATATCCACCAGCAGGAGTTTATGGTCATCCTAATATGCCTATGGTAAGAATCATTTTTCCTTCATGAAATTTGCTTTTAGACTGGATCTTGCAACAAATGACATCATGTAAACTGTAAGGTGCATATTGCTGTCTGATTAGCATTCTTTTATCATTATTCTTGTAGACCCCTGGCACTGTGCAGCCAAACACAGAAATGGAAACAAAGGCCCCTAATGGAAAAGACAAGGTCAGCAAAAAGTCAAAGGGGTCTTCAGGAAATGCCAATGCCGGTGGTTCTAAGACTGGAGAGAGTGGGAAGGCGGCTTCAAGTTCAGGGAATGATGGCGCCACCCAAAGGTTCTCATACCTGAATAACTGTAATTAGATTATACTATTAGTTGGTTTCAGTAAATAATGGTGCACCGTAACTTAGATTTTACCATGCTGATCTTAACTTTTAAACATAAACAGTGGTGAAAGTGGAAATAATGGTTCATCTGATGCAAGCGATGAGGATAACCAACAGGTCTGTATTTCCACATTAATGGTCAGATTTTTGGTTTTGAAATTAAAAGTCTCCCCCCTTTTCATTATATATTGACATATCAAATTGGTACCTCCAGGAATATTCTGGAGGTAAAAAGGGAAGCTTCCATCAGATGCTTGCAGATGGTGATCCTACACACTTTGCCTTGGTTTTATGTTCATGCTCGAGAATTGTTAATAAATTTTAAAATTACATTGTTGCAGCGAATGCCCGAAACAACAATTCTGGACCCAATGTTCAGATGCCAGTGCCTGGGAATCCTGTAGTTTCTATGCCTGCTACCAGTCTTAATATGGGGATGGACCTCTGGAACCCATCTGCCGGATCCGGGTCTATGAAGATGCAACCAAATCACACTGGTGTCTCACAACCAGTGGTTCCATCACCAATAATGGCTGATCAGTGGGTTCAGGTATATGAAACATTAGTTCTTTTCTGGTTGATTATCTATGCCTTCTTAAAGGTTCCATTGATTTGTTTTTGGATTATGAAGTTATCAATAGTGCTTTCAGCAACTAATGCATATGAGTTTATTGGCAACAGGATGAACGTGAATTAAAGAGGCAGAAAAGGAAGCAATCGAATAGGGAATCAGCTAGAAGATCAAGGCTGCGCAAGCAGGTAATGTATACCTTGTAAGGTCAAAGGGTCAGCTAAATTGATTCCTGTTATCTGGGTACATATTTTCTAGTAGAGAATGGATGTCTTCTTCTATGACAATGATGGGACTAAAAAATAATTGAGCCATATTTAAATCTATCTTTTTTGGCAGTATTTTAACAATATACCTTATTTTTTCCCAGGCTGAGTGTGAAGAGCTACAAGCAAGAGTAGAGACACTAAACAACGAGAATCACTCACTTAGAGATGAGTTGCAGAGACTTTCTGAGGAATGTGGGAAACTTACAGCTGAAAATGATTCAATAAAGGTTTATGCCACTTCCTCTCTCATATGTGCATTGTTTAGCATATGCATAAAATTAAGGGGTAACTTTGTAAAATAGTAACCAACTTTCAAAAATGTTCCAATTAAATAACTCAAGTTTTAAAAGTGTTCTAATTGGATCACTCATTTTTATATTTTATACAAATTAAAAGTCATAACATATTTTTTAGCATATTATACTTTTGATTCAGTTAGAAAATATTTTTTTCTATCTTTTGATGCTGATATAAAACGTTGACGTAAATTTTAGGCACTTTTTTATTTTTTTCATAATTAACATGCTTTTTTTTTATTTTTTAATATAATTTTATATATTGAAAATTCTAACTCCAATGTCTTTTCCATCATTACTTTCTTGTCATAATAAAATTGGTAATGACTCGATTTGATTGTTTGGAGGTCCAATTTGAGAAAATATGCATAAGTGACTAAATTAGAACACTTTTGAAACTTGGTTATTATTCTGTGACATTTTCCCTAAAATTAAATGTCATCAGCATAACATTCAAGTTATAGACCTCAATTTATTTATCATTTCATCACGTCAGTATGTCACAATATTAAATGGGAATTATAATGACATGCTTATCATATATTTATATATTATGTATGGATTATGCTGGTTGGACAGGATGAGTTAACTAGGTTTTTTGGACCTGAAGCTGTTTCAAAACTCGATGCGCATCTTCAATCTCGAACAAATGAAGGTGACAGTTGACATGACGACATAATCACTTATTAAGCTTATACAATTAGGTCAACAACCATTTTCGAGTCATCAAGTGGAATTGACTATAGGATTGATTGGGAAGCGGAACATGCTCTAATACACCCGTTAACCAAGGTAACTGTGACATCATAAGATCTTTAATATATAGAATTTGTTGTCTTGATGCTTGCTGTGTAGAATTTAAAAGTATATTTGAAATTCTAGGAATTACACGAGAATTATGTGTTCTTATTTTAACTTCCTTTTGTTTTAAATATTCTTTTGAGTTATCATATCAGAAATGTTCTTCTTTTAGACTAACATGCAACCATGAACCACATCTTACAATATAAGTGTGTGCGTAGTGTATTAGAAGTACCAAGCCATTGTTGGTTTGACTTGTCATCGTTGGGAGAACACGAACATTGAGGCGTAGTACAGAAGTCTGCAAGGGCAACTTTGCCCTTGTTGGGTCTCATAATGTTTATAAAAATATCATGGGTATCTAGTATGCATTAAACATTTACTAATCTGTTAGAGCTCACGTGCCTTCCACATGCATTTTGTACGTCTTCTCACGTGCAACTCACAGCTTCAGTTAATCAGATTACAACAATTTTTGCCCCTAAACACATTTTTCCTTGACAATCAACACACAAGGTAGGAAGTTGAGTCTTTGTACTGTCATCTTGCTTTCATACCATCGTCGTGATCAGCATTAGACCATTGCAGTAGCCAACACAGAGCTACAGTTATGAAGCTTGCCCAATTTTTGAGCCAATACCTTAGCAGGTGTAGCAATTTAACACCCTCTAAATCACATTGAGGTGAAGATCTTTGTTGCAAAGTTGAACTTCAAACATTTTGAATTGGGAAACATGAAACACTGGGTGGGCAACAGAAATAGGAGGTTAAGATAACCAAGGGCATATCAGCTTTACGTAGGCACAGATAATGGCTGTAACAGAAGTGGATTGGCACATGCATCTGGTGCGTCTCTCTCTGGCAAGCTGCAGCGTCTCACAAACTAGTTGACCACTTTTGATGCATTTCCAACAGAACAACTGTCCCATGTCGGATGCACGCTAAGGCAATCCCTCATGACTACTACTAGTATGCTTGAACCAGGGCCATATCCCTGGAAACCCTTACATAGTAAAGAGGCGCTGGTAATCTGCTCTAACATTCCCTGTTGGCTAGTTACGATCAAGTTTCTGTTCTTCCGCTAGCAAGATAAAGCTCACCTTGTGTAAGGTGGGAGTCTTTGCATTGGCGCTCTAGTTTTTTAGAACTCATATCTAGAGATGAGATTGGCTTTTCTGTCATTCACAAAACACAATCCAAAGTTGTTTTTCATATGTGAAGTGGATAAAGATGCGTGTTTTGGAGATCAATTTATTGCTTAAGAAAGCAGTTGGATGCCAATCTGCTGTAATACTGCTCTAACTCTGAAGTCTTTTGGTTTGGTTGGTTGGTTGTTCACCAAAGATATGGTCAACCGGTTTGATGTAAAAATTGTCAAAACCATTTAAAACAAGAACCCTAGGTACTAGTCACAGTTTTCACATGCTTCAACTACTTGTAACGAACAGTAGATGCCTTGTATTATAACCAAACTTCCTTTTTTCCACATAACCACATCCAACTTAGCAAAGATCCTCATGCATGTTCCTGAGCTCGAAACTTCTCTTGCTGAACTACATTGATTGGTTTATGAACTGCCTTTGTTGCTTGCAACAATTTCTTAAAGTTTTCCTCCATCTTGTGATTCCTAGTTTTTATCATAGATTGTACCTTAGCTTAAACCACAACACAATTCACAACTCAGAACGATGAATTGTTAAATTCTATTCAAGTTAGTATGAATATATAAGAGGCTTATTTCATAACACTGTAGGACTTTCAGGCTTATGGTCCCTCCCGGAAGCAGTTACATGACTTGGACTCAACACTCAACTTCATTTCAGAAGATAAATAGAAACCACATTAAACGTATGTACCATGTATCATAATTTTTTTTTCTGCTCCTTAAAATGCGATTGATTAATCATGTTACACATCCAAATATCCAAACTAAAGTTTATCAAAAAAAAAAAATCTACATCAATCATCAATTATTATTCCCACACCCTCAACCCTCCTCTAAACTCATATCACCCTAATCACATCGCCTGTTGGCTAACAAGTCCACGCTGACGTGGCAACAAGGGGCCTATCATGCCAGCAAAGCACCATCTCCATCTGCTGCTTCACCACGTGGAACCCTCTGACCTGTACTCGCCGGAGCAAACACTCGGCCTGAAACTCAGTGAACTGACTCATCCCCACCGCCTTCATCCCCGCCCTACCCAACGCCTCCCTCCACGGAGTCTCACGGCGGCCGGAGTTCTCCACCGTCGCCATTATCTTCGGCAGCAACACAAACATCTCAATGCTCCTCATCCACTCTCCTCCGCCCATGCCACCAACGGCGTTCGCCGCTTCCAACGATTCCAGCACCGTCGTGTACAGTTTCAGACCGTCGATCACCGTCTGCCGGAGGAACGTCGCTCCGTTTCCGTTCAATTCACCGTCGACGTACACCACGACGTTAGGCGACACTCGCCGGAGATCACCGACGAAACCAGATCCGATTCGCCGGAAAACCGTTGGAGAAAGAACAACTGCTGTCTTCTCTCCGTTCATGAACTTAATCGCCTTAAACGATACGTATTCGAACGCTCGAATCGATACGAAATCAATTTCGAAACGTAATTTCAAATCGGTGGAGAATTGATGCAAATTAGCTCTGATTAACCTCGATTCAGGCTCGTATTCTTCAGCCACCACGGCGGTGATCCTCACCGCCGGCGAGTTAACCTTCCGAGCCTCCGCCTTCTCCGCCACGGCTTTCAGAAACGACGCCCATTGGCCACCAAATCCGATGTCGAAATCGATGACGTGGACGTTCATCGCACCGTCCACCGCATCAAGGATCGCTTGATTGGCGGTGAAGCTAGAGAACATCGGAATCGGAGAGACGGTGGAGAACGCCTTGTGCGCTTTAATCACTTGTACGATCTCATACGAGGTACAACTCTGCAAGCTCCGAATCGACCCGGTGAGTAAACTCTGAATCGCTTCTTTGAAGTAAAACGCTGCTCTCTGAATCGGTTTTCCTGTAGGTGAACGGAGCCGCTGATTGAGCCGCGCCAATATCACCTGCGCCAGCTGAAACGACTGTGTTTCAGAGCACTCGGCTAGCAGGATCAAATCGTTCGTATAATCGAACTCGTTTCCATCATCATGTTGGCTCATCAAATCAAAAAGGTTCTGATTCAAATACGGATTTAGGGTTTCGAACTCCGATTGAAAAAAAGGCGGGAGATCGGGCAAATCAAGAGAAGGAGGATAAGCAGATTTATTACAATCATCATAAAGCCCTAATTCTCTCATGAGAGAATCAGAATCCCAATCTTCAACCTGATTGATCATTCCATGATCAATAATATTCTCCAGCGGAACTTTCTCCTCCGACGACAACAACAACGGACTGTTGTAATCGATCGAGTTGAACTCCAACTCCGACGAGCTTCCGATGATCGGACTGGGGGGGCTCCGGCGAATATCAAGAACAGATTTGGGTTCGTAGCGATTGGCAGTGATGTTATCGATGGATGAAAGTTGTTTTGGGTGGAATCAAAGGGCAATTTCATTCCTCAAAGTGGAAATCAATGCAGGTACGCAGTAGAATAGAATAGAATAGAATTGAATTGAATTGAATTAGGATGTTTTGTGTGGTTGAGGTGGGTATGGGGGTATTGGAAGGGGGGAGAGGGTGATGATTGCAGAGTTTTTAAGCGGTTGAATGATGGAAAAGCAATGGGGGTGGGGACGGGGTGGCTACAATGGCCATGCATGAGACACATTGAGTGCCCAACACGGATGAGTGAGAAGATTTCACTATTTCAGAATTTAGCTTCAATCATTTTACTATTTTACAATATTTTATAATATACAAACCCGTATGTAATTTGTTGTATAAGTGTATAACTTAACTATTTTAATATATTCTTTCAACTAGTTTAGATACTTATGTGTTTTAATTAAAAAATACATAATTATATACATATATGTAATATTTATAGATAACGTGTTAATTAAATTATTATTTAAAAATATTTAAATTATAAAAAATAATATAGAGAAGAAAGATAATATCATTATAAATATTCATAATCCTTTGTATACTTCTTTAATTGTTTTAGTTTTAACAATTATTATCTAGAAATTAAACTTATTTTAAAAAACTTAACACTTAATAGTATTTTCAATGAAATGATTAATTTATAAAAAGAATTTAATTGATTAATATAGAAGTAAATGAGCATTTATTAAGAGGAAAACATTAAAAAAATTGCCTTTAGCAAAATTTGTAAGTTTATTATGGTGAGGACACTTGAATACTCCTAGATAAAAGCCAAGTGTAGATAATGTGGACAAATTAGAAAATACCATGTTGCTATGATCATTTTGTTTTATTAGGTTATGTTAGGGTTTTGTTTTATTAGGTTATGTTAGGGGGATGAAACATGTATGTTGCATAGAGGTGTTAAAATTATAATAATTGGTTTTGATGAATCGTACATTGATACACGCATTGAAAAAAGTCACGTTGAAATGTCGTTAAAACTAAACATATTATAATGGGAAATCAGGATATCATAAAAGCATATTTTAAAAGGTGTAACGAAAAACCATTGCAAAAACAAACCCTTAAACAACTTTGATAAATTGTATGTTCGTGATTCAATAATTTGTATACTACTAAGCACATTTAAGTTTTAAATAAAATTTAGGGGTAACTTTGTAAAATAGTAATCAATTTTCAAAAATGTTCCAATTAAGTAACTCAAGTTTTAAAAGTGTTCCAATCAGATCACTCATTTTTATATTTTATACAAATTAAAAGGCATAACATATTTTTTAACATGTTATACTTTTGGATTCAGCTAAAAAATATTTTTTTCTATCTTTTGATGTTAATATAGAACGTTGACGTAAATTTTAGGCAATTTTTTTATTTTTTTCATATTTAACATGTTTTTTTATTGTTTAATATAATTTTATATTTTGAAAATTCTAACTCCTATATCTTTTCCATCATTACTTTCTTGTCATAATAAAATTTGGTAATGACTCGATTTGATCGTTTGGAGGTCCAATTTGAGAAAAATATCTATGATTGACTAAATTAGAACACTTTTGAAACTTGGTTACTATTCTGTGATATTTTCCCTAAAATTTATATGAAAAGTAGATAAAAGTTAGGATATTGTAATGATATTTTCATAATAAATTTTATAAGATGTCAGATTTTAATACTTGTGAACTTGTGAACTTGCATTGTGGTTGGTTTATAAAAATAAATTAAAAAACCAATAAAAAGATATAAGTTACAAATGATAAGTGTAGTTAAACTCAAAAAATATAAATATCAACAAAAAGATAGAAGGTACAAACGGTAAGTGTAGTTAAAGTCAAGAGAGTCATTTGATAATATAACAATCTATGCTCAACTTCCTTGTGCAATGGGTTTCAAGCAATTGTAACTTATGATTTGACATTATGAATATTGTTATGTGAGAGAACACCATTCTATATAGTTAACAGTATATATAATAATTATAGATTGTTTTGTTTACTACTTTTATTAAATATAAACACCTTTAAATATACTCGTTTTCTAGATCACTTGTATTTATTTGGTATCTATATCAAATTCATTATTGTTGTTTAAGGAACATTTAAAGATACAAATCAGATCTAAGTCACTTCTCATTTCTTGTATATAGGGTCTTATTATTTATTTCTCATATTTCTATGAGTGAAAAAAACAAACAAACAAAAAATTTATATAACATATTATAATTTTACTAAAAGGTGTTTATATATTTTTGTGTTGTATAAAATCTAAAGTTCCTGAATTTCAAAACATTACATAGTCTAAAATCAAAGTATGAGTAACTTTATAAGTTTATTTTATATAAGTTTAGTAGGACTGAAATATCTATATATTAATGTGAATTTTACAAATATAAAGGTATATAGTAACTAAAATGTATTTTCCGGCCAGGCTAACTACATTCTCCAGCCACAATTTCGGCAATAGACTTACTGAACTGATTAGAGCTATACTAACTAAATTGTGCAAGTGCCATACTAAATCTACTCACTCTAGTGTAAGAGCACACTATATTTATAAGTGAGTGCACCTTTAACAATTTAGTATGGTATATTATATTAATTGCAATGTCTATTACAACATGACATATTGACATATTTAGAATTATTATATTTGTTGTTATTTAAGTGAGTGCACATTTTATGAAAAAGTAGAAGCATTCTTTAACGTTAGCTATTTTTATTATAAATTTTCTGTCTATTTGTATCTAGTTGCATTTCTGTAGTAGATATTTTATAAAAAAGAATGTTTAAAGAAAGAGGGATGAAAAGAATCCTTTTTCTTTACTTAAAAAGACAGTTTTTTACTCCTTTTTCTTTTCTAAAGTCATTTTCTTTACTTTTGCAATCTTAACATCCCTCCACTCTTAGCAGCTCACTCCATTGTTGCTAAACATGAGCCCCTCAGACCATCTTCACGCCACTCTATTTCCCTTTGATTGATTTTGGCTCGCGATTAGGACTCAAAATCAAGGTTTTTAGACGTTCTTATATTTTTTTAAGGGTATGGTACATGAAGATTTGAAAAAAAATGGGTGCTAAAAATAATAGTAAAACTTTGAATGAGTTATAAAACTTTAGGATATAAAAATTAAATAGGAAGTTTAAGCTATTTTGATATTTTGCATAAAACAATAAGACGTGTAAGCAACTTAAACTATGTCACAACTTCATTTAAGAAAAATTAATTTTGTTAAAATTTCGTTA
>CM046452.1:98798310-98839958 GCA_025506515.1 Flaveria trinervia
TTTTGAATACAAGGTTTTTTTCTAAATATATATACCTAAATTCAAAGTTAAAGTAGTAATTTTATCCTAGGATACTCTTTGTAAATGATACGACTACGAAATTAAATAATTCTTGTCGTTTTTGACATGATTTAAACACATGAATGCAATACTTTGGTGGTTTTGGTGTGAACTTTTGTTTATTTTGGTCTTAGGATATTCAATTGATGACGTCATAAACTTAGCAATTAAGGTTCGCAATAGACAAAGAATGTGGGACCCAAAGACGAAATGGA
This sequence comes from Flaveria trinervia, assembly GCA_025506515.1. Lineage (NCBI taxonomy): Eukaryota > Viridiplantae > Streptophyta > Magnoliopsida > Asterales > Asteraceae > Flaveria > Flaveria trinervia. The sequence continues at coordinate 98,798,586 of CM046452.1, forward strand.
GATGCTTGTGGGTTACAAAAGATCTACATGAAAGTGGTATTTAACATATTCCCGTTTCCCTTTAATCATTCATCCACTAATTACTTACATCTTTCTATGCACACACACGTATATACAGGATCCATAAAATAAGAACTTAACTTTTGATAAGAACATAAAAATCATAAACTCATCTTTTAATCTTAAAAATTAAAGAAAAAAGTATAATGATTATTGTTATCTAGTGAATTAGCTGGTTTTAATTATTTCTACTCTAATTTCCTAACTCTTACCAAATTTTAACTAGATATTTTGTTTTTATAGTGTGGTTTGAGATTTTTTTTTATGTACTCACAGGTGCTCATATTATGTGACATTAAGCCTAGACATATGTAAGTCTACTGTTTAATTGTATAGTTTTAAAGCTTTTACACAGATACGATGTGAATCATCAACAAGTTCAACATATTTATCAACCTGAACATATGTATTTTAAGGTGACATGCACATATCCACATGTGGGCATAATAAAAATCTCATGAGAGCAAACGGGTAGGTAACAAAACAAGCGTTTACACGTGTACATAAAAAGATATATGTAAAGTTTACATGAACTAAAAGACAACTTTTTTATAATTTAGTTAGTAATTCTAATTTTATACGTAAAATGTATGAAAGATGAATGAGAGTGAGATAATCATGAACTATTATAAAAAATGTAGGTTGTTTGTAACAAAGTACGAGTTTATACCTTTATCAAATTTAGTTAGTGTTTCTAATTTTGCATTTAGTTACTATCATCATGGAACATTTTTAATCGTTGTCATAAATTCACAATCTAAAGGTTAGATGAGTTATAATTACAAGTTACAAGTTCTGAGTAAATTTAAAAGTTCTGAAATGATTAATTTATCTCATATACATACTATAATTGATTGTTTTATTGGCTAGAATGTTAAATAAAAATAATATATTAAATCTAATACTAAGCAGGATTTAAACTTATTAAAAAGAATGGATTCTTTTTGTTTTTTGTTTTTCCTCCATTGATAACTTATCTTGAATTTAATAAAGAAAACTGTCGTTTTAAGGCCCTTCTTGAATCTTGACCATGGTTAATGCTTCATGTCAATTCCATCTCATTTTTGTTTGTCATTTATTGTTCTGTTCTAACTGAATATACCTATTTTATCATGTTACCGTATTTCATCTCAGTCAGTTTAAATTTACCATACCTTTTTAACTATTAATATTTAATACAAGGTTTTTAGTGAAATTAAGATGATGAAGCCTGATGAAGGTGATATATGTTGTAGTCAGTGGCGGAGCTTGAACACTCTTGTATAAGGGGCGGGGGCGAAAATATTTTTTTACGGAAACGAACTTAATATTTATATAAAAATTTACACTAACGGGCCAAAATTTTACACTACTGACTTAAATTTGATACTATCAACAAAAAAAAGAGGGGTGGTAGTCCCCCCGGCCCCTACCATCCTCCACCGATGGTTGTCTCTAACTTTTGTCATGTTTATTTTAACATTGTATTGTATACCATAATACTAGACATTATCCGCATCAATATAGATCTTAATACATGTGAGACAAAGATAAATCACAAAAATATGAGTCTGAACTCATAAGGATGTGACATAACCTTACTAAATATTCTTAGTAATGAAACATTTAAATTAATGTTTTTAAGGAAAATGTCAGCTAGTTATTTTTTATTATAAATTTTTTTTGTGACTTTATTTTGTTAAAAGTCACTGTTGAACTTTAAAGTTTTGATAATATGTAAAGAAAGAAGCAAAAGGGGAGAAAAGGTATATTTTTATCTTCTATGGGGACAAGTAACTATGCATTTGCAATGGTCCTTGGGTTGTTTTATGCAAAACATGGTGGATGATTCTTGAGGATATATGTTTATTTTGCTTTCTCAAGATATACTCACAACCCATTCTTGATTCATTTGTTTTCTCAACAAATATTCTGAACAAATATTGGGCAAAAAGCTTATCATCAAATATTAAGAAGAGTATAAACACTTAACTAAACTTCCTTCCCATGTAATCACATTGAACCATCATACTCATCGATTGATTGAGTGACATCGCCAACTTCTTGGCGTAAAGCTTCCAATTCAGTAAGAGAATCGCCCTAAGGTGGCAATCTCCACTGGTTTTGTTATCGACGTTGTGCATGTATAGGGGCACCCTTTTCGCTTAACTTGCAATTTCGGTTTGGTTCAAACACAATGATTAGGGAAGTGATGTATTAACCATCCATATCTCATAGCAAGGGTGGATCCATAGTAAAACCAGTGTCATGATAGAGTCAAATTCTTTTGTGTTATATTGTACTTGAAAGTCATTTTCCATGTGTTACTTATTTACTAACTGAGTGATAATTTAATGATAATATATGAAGTGTTACACCATCAGAAAAATTATAAACCTATCTATGCCCGTTATTACTTAAATAATTTGCGTAAGGTTGTATGTGGTTCTAACTCGTTAAATTCAATAAGTTTATATTTGATATCGATATTATATGTTTTGACAAATGATATAAACAATCTTTTAAAGCCAATTAAAGAATTTTGAATTTAAACATTTTAATACTGTGTAATTTCATATGAAGCCATAATCAATGCAATTTTATAAGTTCTAACTATTCTTTATAAAAATAACCAGTCCGATAAAATAATAACATTTTGTATAAAATATATATTCTATATGATGATTCATGGCTTAATTGTTGATGCTTTTATTGAATTAGGTAATGATTTTCTCCCTCAAAAATCTTTTTGTTTTCATAATAGAAAGAAAAAAGAGCATCAGTCCTTGACAAAAGGAATAACGTGTTCGCATTTATCAACTAATAAACACATCATTGGCCTTTTTAACTTTATAAAAGTTGCTCTTTTCGTATGTAAACATAACATTTGAAGTTGAGATGGGCTAAACAACATTTAGCAGTAGTCGTACTGTCACAGTACGCTAAAAATTAATAAAAGTGACATTATATAGGCGTGTGGAATTATACAACAGATACGTTTTAATCTAGTCAAATTATACAATAAGTCACTTTTATAAAATATAAAACTTTTTAATTAATGAGTTCAAATGGGCCAGCAACACCCATGATCATTGTTTCTAGTTACCACCTACTAATCACACATGTTATTGTCAACACCACCTCCATCGCTACTTGTCTCCTTAAAAATAATATAATATGTTAATGTGAATCTGTTATCAAAAAGTTCATAAACCCATCATACTTTGTTAATCAAAGGGATTTAGTAAAAGATATCTTACGCTGGACAAGTGTCTTCCATGACAAGTAAAAACAAACGATCACCGGAAGTTAACGATCTTCTTTTGTACTTCTATTTATGAAAACATTCAGAGTAAAGCTAGATACCCTAGAGCAATGTCACATAAGTTATACCTTTATAGAAGCCATGATCATAGAGTACATTGCTTCATAACATTTACAAACAATAAAATATAACATATATTTCACCTGTATTCTTGCCATTCAATGATAAACCTTACCCTTTCGGGTGAAGAAGCTATTATCACTCAATTATGCATCTGTTTCAAGTTATAATAGCATTGGAATCATCACTCCCCAATACACGTATTGTAACCACATATACTTCTATACCGATACCAAAGGATAACATTGAATCATTGCAATGTAGCATAAAGGGTGCTGCACCTCTGAAAAATATTACAGGTATGTATCCAAGTGGACATGTGAACCATTGCATCCTTGTGGTGCATTTCTTTGCTGTGATGTCCCTATATTGCAATTGCTATGTATTCCCTTGTTTAAAGGGCGAATACAAATTGTGGATTACTTGAACACACTATTAGATGATTGCATTGATCAATACACTCACTATTAGATGATTGCATTGATCAATACACTCACTCAACCCTTAGATATCCCTCAGGAATGACATACACAACCAAACATTGTCAATGTATAATATCATAAATTAACCATTTGCGACCTTTATACAAACTACTTAACATATAAGTATCTAACCACGCCGAATCAATGTGTGTGTGAATGTCTAAACATAAATTACTAAATATACACTTCAGATTGTATACTAAAAGGGGGTCGATACTAGATATTGTGAAGTATAAACGGATAAGAAGGAAAAGGGAAACAAAAGCAAAATAGATAGCATGAGTTCTAACCAGATATCCAAGACGACATTACACAACTCTATGTTCTAGCAGAAAAAGAGAAAAGAGTATTATTATAATAGTAACACAAGCAAAGACTACAGATGGTTATAAAATTATCCATCATAATCTCCCTGATTAAACTTATCCTCCGGGTAAAAACTCGCCACAACTTGGTTCCCACCGAACTTCCTTCCATTCAATCCTGCCCGCGCTTTTGTTGAGCTTTCTGTGTCTGCATACTCCAGGAAAACCTACATAGATGAAAAACACCAAATTGTGAGTTTGTTTTAATGGTGATTTAACACAGTAATGGAAGGACTAGATTAAACTAACCTTGCCAACCCCTGCTACTGGTTCCCCATTAGGATTTGGGCGTGGTATGACCACATTGACTAGACTACCTGCAAAAATAGTTTGAATATTGAGATCATAAACTATTATTTAGCATTGAATATTTAACATACGAAAACAAAGAGGTGGCTAAGAGCATGTATATCAAAAAAGATATAGAAACCAGAATACAAATACCAACTTACAAATTTTCCGCATTCTATTTTCATGTCTTCCAATATGTCTTCATAATCTTCATCATTTACAAGCTCTTCTTCAGTTACTACTTGAGTCAAAGATAGAACCTTGGTAGGAGGTGTGCCAATCGCCCCAGGTTGCAACATCAATCTCTGCAAACGGAAGAAGTTAAGATAATAAAATAATAATAATAAGAACAGGACCGTAAAACATGAAGACAGGGCAGAAATGTATTTAATTACATATAAACTCCTAAGTTATTTTATCAAAAAACGAAATAGATTACTCTTCCAAGTAGATAGTTTTGTAATCATGTGAGACATTAATTTTGGTCCATGCAAAAGCAAGGTAGAACTTTAACCTGCAATGCAATTTGTTGTTGTGCGTGTAAAAGGACACTCTCCTGTTCAGGTTTCGGTTGGATTTGACCTTGGTTAGCCCGTCTAACCGTGAGGGTTTTGTCACCCATCTTGATACCATTAAGAGCTGCACAAGCAATATCTGTGACAGATAGATCTTGATATACACAGAATGCATAACCCTTTGAGTTGCCAGTTTCTCTGTCTTTCACAAGATCAAATCCCCGAAGAGCCCCAAAAGACTCCAGTAGCTCCCTAACCTGAGCCTCAGTGAAATAGTAAGGAAGCCCACCCACAAAAATGCGGTCAGGACCCTCAAGCCCACCAGCTGAACCAGGATTTAGCCCAACAGCAGCCAAGTTTAGGTTGGGATTAGGTTGACTTGGACCAAGAGTAGCAGCTAGTGAGGGATTGTAATCACTTGGCCTCCTAACCTTTACAGGGGCGCCCTGAAAAATAAGAATAAACATGATAGCAGAGATTAACAAACAACCTTATCATGCCTGCTCATAATTCTAATCATGCACACTACATAAAAAGATCATTAGTTACTAGAAAATACCTCAAATATAATGCCATCCAAAGCCATAGCATTACTAGCCTCCTCGACAGATCTCATCTCCACAAAAGCAAACTTCTTTTCATGATTTATGTAAACATTGACAACAGCATCACCTGACCATGTTTATGGAAATTATTTTTTAGCATCGAAGCTAGAAAGCTACCTACTTAAGCCAATATGTAATGTACTAACCTGGACCAGCAGTATTTCCACCAATTGCAGACATAACATGGCTGAAAAAGGTTGCCACAGTCTGCAAAGAAGAACAATAAATTAGAAACAACTGAGTACAATCAGATTATTGTATCCTACAATCAATCAAGCGGTTACAAATGGAAACATATTCGAAGATCATGTAGATTTATGTTTCACAACAGAGTGTATATCTAGCATCCATATTCAGCCCCTCAAGAGTTGGAAATATGTATGGCAATAGATGGGCTCTGCCGTTTGTTACAACAAAGTAAACATACTCAAAATGGCAGCTAAGTTGACATATATGAAAATCAATAATCAATAAAAATTACATATAAAATCATACAACATGAATATTAAATAAAACCTGTTCATTAGCAGTTGGAGAAAGTCCACCAACATAAACCCGCCTTGCATGTCTAGTGGCCTGCATTGCATATTTGTAAGTATTTCACTCGGAACAAAAGTAAAATATATATGAAGCGCGAAAATAACTTTCATACAACCTGCTGAGTCATGGCTTGAACTGGCATAACAGGAAGAGCTCCAAACTGCAAATATATATGAGGATAGAAAATCTAAAAAAGATATATATAACCAAGTTACAGGTGTGGATAATCTTGTATAGATTAACAAATTACCTGGCCAGATGCCATTGGGAACATGTTCGGGAACATTCCAGGAATGGCTGGGGAGGGCCCAGGGACCTGACCTGTTGCAACCCACAGAATTACACCTCCAGAAAAAGTATATAAAATTTAAAACCTTCTGTCGCTCAGCCATAGCGATTATGAACAACCAATAATTGGGAATTTATTTTAATCTACATTCATGCAGCAGATGTAAAAAAATCTGTAACGCTACCAAAACAAGCAATTCCCAGTTGAAAACAAACAAGACCCATCATACCATTGTATTGATTCTTCCTTGTACAAATAAGCTACAGAAGTCGGCTCACACCCATTCTCAGCACAGTGGGGCTAGTAGCCCAACATTGCCTTCTTAGACATAAAAAGGAACATAGAACAAACAAAAAACACCAAAACAAAAGACAACCAAAAGCTCTCTCAGTTCAGGATTATGTCACTAAGTAAGCAATATAAAATTCTGAAATATCCAATATTTTAGGGATGATGACACTGGAACTCTGTGGTACAATTAAAAGTAACTAAATTTGCTTACCAAAATAACACCATGCATTTTGGTACGACCTTTCCACACTATATCAAAGAGAAAAAATAAAAGTTATCAAGTTATTAAACTTAGTTACACATGGCTGGACATGTACCTGCAGTAACAGCAGCAGCACCAGCCAAGATTGCAGAAGCTGGAGGAGCCATATCAAAACCACTAACTCTTTTGCTGTTACAAACACCAAACATGAAGTATATAGTTCATATACATATATATGTGCATACACAGGTTTCAGCAAACAGAATGACACAGACAAGGTAGATGGCCCACAGCTAATATAGGTGTATATACCATCTAGCTTTGGTAATTAAAGTGGGTCACAATAAACTTTGTTTTTAAATACTTTTAGAATTGTATAATACATTACTTATGAAGCATATTAGGTTGATGGATGCTTTTCAGAAGGTAGGGAACACAGGAAGCAATAGATAATAAGTTTTAATTGTAAAAATTTTCTATAACTACAATTGAACCACTTGGTGCAAAAAAGAAGAATAATTCAACATAAATGATTAAAAATACCTTTTGGAGCGTGAACGAGAACGCGACCTTGATCTATGTTCAGATTTGCCTCTTGAGCGAGAACGGGATCTACGTCTACTACGTCTATCCTCTCTATCTCTGTCATAATCTCTCCGCCTGCAAGCAAATTACAAAATCAAAACAATTTTCAACTAATACATAAAATTCTTTACAATAAGAAAGAGTATTTCTGATAATAACTTAATGAAATCCACCAAAAATGGACTTGTGATGTGTCAAAAGCAAAGGATAAAAGAGTTACCACGCTTAATGAAAAAGTAATGCTAAAAAATATTATGATGAAGTTTCTATGCTTAATGAACTACCAACCAACCATACCCACTAAATCCCACACATAGCAAAGCTATTGGTGGGTCTAAGGAGGATGGGATGTAGGCAAACCTTTACCTCTATAGCTAGGGATAGAAAGGTGGCTTTCAGAGAGACCCTTGCCTCCAAAACACCAAAACTAATGAACTACATACACAAAAAGAAAATGGATCCATGTGTCAAAAAAACAATAACTATATTACCTGTCATAATCACGACTCCTGTGATAGTCATCATCGTCTCTATCTCCTCCCCTTTCCCTTCTCTCACTACGTTCCCTGTGACGGTCTCGATGTCGATCACGATCTTTGTCTCGGTCCCTTTCTCTGTCTCGATCTCTGCTTTTTTCCCTGTCCCGATCTCTGCTTTTTTCCCTATCTCTGTCCTTGTCCCTCTCTCTATCCCTATCACGGTCCTTATCCCGCCTCTCTCCCTGTCCTTCGACCTGCTTTTTGAGGGCTCTCTTTCATAGTCACGAGAATCACGCTGTCAACAGAAATTGAAAATATTAACATCCCCACATAACAATAAAATCACAGCCCAAACTTCTAAATGATCCGGTTCCTAAAGATAATAGCATTATAACCGCTTTCTTTTATAATGTTTTAGAACACTTTGACCCATGGCACTCCTAAGAGATATCTCTAAGACTTATCAATATAAAATGTTCAAGCAATTCACATTGGCACATTAGTTTCAGGAAACCACTCCGTGTAAGAACCCCATATCTTACTGACCAGAAATTTGACTGAAAATCAGAGAGAAGAATTTCAACATCACCTGATCACCGAATCTATAAAAGATCAAACTATTAACATAGTCTCAAGCTATTATCTGTAACGAACCATTCCATTGTCGTAGGAATTATATAGCTATCAGTATACTTGCATAAATGTCTTCTAAGGAAAAATCTTTAAAGAACCTAAACTTCATATCTGCGAACTTAACAAACATTCAAATTAAACAGTGGTTCATATCATGCTCAGAAGAATGACCCTAAGAACACACTTAAACTTTTAGCAAGTCATCTCCAAAACCCTAAATCAAAAATCAATATAAACTCAACAAAGAGTCGTTACACACTTCCCCACCGCAAACCTTTCAACATTAAACTAATTCACACTCATAACTTCAATCATAGAACTATGAACCATCACAAACCAACCTACGCAAAATCCCCTCAATTTAATCCTAAACTTTTAGCCATAATCCTACAACACGATCTGCCAAAAGAAGTATCAGCGATAAAAGACAAAATTAGGTACCTGTGACTTAGAGTCGCTGAACTCTTCGGTGGCGCCGCCGCCGCCGTGGCTGTTAGCACCACCCTGAGGAGATGAATCTCCGCCGCGAAAGGGTTCAGCATCTTCACCGTTACCCTCGTACCTTTCTTCGTATTCCGTCATCCTCTGGCTTCTGATTGATTTTCAGATCTCCTTGTGTCCCTACAATTATCTGCGAGAGGATGATTGTGTATTTGTGTTGAAATTTTTAGGGCTTGTGAATTGAGTTTATAGACGCGATACCTGTTGTTATCTATACCCTAGGCCTTTAGCCGCCGATATTGTGAATAATAAAATAGCTTCAAGTTCGAAACATTAACCCAACATAATTTATTAAGTTAATCTCGGTTTTCATTAGGTTTTTTAAATTGTCTTCACTTGAGTACCAACGTTTATTTTATCTTCATTATTGGCCTAAGTTTTGCGAATCATTTCTATTTTCATCATTTTGACTAACAATTTTAAAATTTTCTCCAATGTGGTGACAGTGGTGTGTAGTGTTGTGGAGAAATAAGAAAGAGAGAGTGTGTGAGATGAAGTAAAAGTTAAGGTGTTTGGGGTATTTTGATCTTTTTAATACTCACTTAACAGAAAATTTGAACGCCGTTAGTCAAAAGGACGAAAATAGAAACGATTTGTAAAACTCAGACCAATAATGAAGACAAAATAAACGTTGGTACTCAAGCGGATACAATTTGCAAAACCGAGATTAACTCTGATTTATTTTATTCAAATTTAAATGGGTAAAAGTGTCAAACAATATTAATGTTTCATACACCGACTTTATAAATAATAAGAGTTTTCTCATACAATGTTGGTTCAGTTTTAACCATGTAAAGTATTTTAAACACTCTTATGAAAGACAGGTGCAAAGAACGTGATGAGGAGAGGGGATGAAGAAAATTTTAAAGAATAACCTTCTTATATAAAAAATAAAAGGAGAGAAAAGAGAGCAATGAGAGAAAATAAGACATCACGTAAAATTTTTGGCTTACGTTGACATGAATGAGATCTGTGGTGGTTCGATGTCTAGTGTTATATGGGTGATCTTGTATCTACAAAGTGACTTGGACAAAAAATCAGTCAAGGTTACATTTTATGATACTATTATTTTCTTAGAGTTAATTATATGAATGTTTATTTGATAGAAATGTTTTACGTATTTAATAATTTCTTTATGAATTTTAGGAGTTTGTTTCTGATATTTATTAAGTTGTAGGTTATTAATAATTTAATAATTTATTAATAACTTTTATTTGATAGAAATGTTTTATGTGTTTAATAATTTCTTTATAAATTTTAGATGTCTGTTTCCGGTGTTTATTAAATTGTAGGTCATTCGATTGTAGCATCGAAGTTTGCCATCAAAAGTGATCCTCCAATAGAACGATCGCGTATCACAACCTCCACATCTAGTGATTACAGGTGTAATGAGTATAGTCGTTTATAACTCACCCGATGTAAACCTCCACAATCAGTGAATATCATATCCGATCCATAATAACCAATTTTATAGTTTCTAAAAAACAAACAACTTTGTAAGATGCGAGTAGTATAGTTTGTAATTAACTCTTTTTATAAACAACGAATATTTTATTATTATAGCAAGAGGTTAGAAAATTGTATTTCACCCAACAAGAACATTCTAAATTGTGCGACCTATTATTTATCAGTGTGTAATTAGCTACCTTTTATTTAAAACCCGTTATATTAATTTCAAAATTTATTTAACCTCTCAATGTATTATTTTTTGTAAACTTAGCACCAGGAAAAAGGTAAAATAGTCATATACTCTAGTGGTGTACTTACATTGGTGATTGCTTATCACAAGTTTTAATTCTTGTAATTACAAGTTGATTAGATGGACAGTGGTTTTAAAAGTAAATAAATTGTCATTGAAAGTAAATATACTTTTCTAACTTGGAATACTAATTTAGAGAATTAGAGCATTACCCATTGTAGGAGAAATATAAATGTTGTGGTAATCGTGTTTATTGCCTCCGGATAACTAAATACCATTGTTTTTACTTTCAAGATTTTTAAACAAACTATGAAAAAAGAAAACTCTAGGCTTATCTTCAACTGTGGATAAAATATTAGTCTTAATAAGAAGAGCACATGTCACTACGAAATTTATATCTTTAATATAGTGACATGACTATAGACCTTAAACATATAATTAAATGTTCATGATGGAGGCTACTTTAAAGTATGACATCAAAGTCTAGGGTGGCCATGTTCGTTGCTACATTGTTGAGAGATTATTAACTTATTTATACTTCAAGTTACAGTTTGAACTTTTCTCATAACGAATAAAGTGACAAATTAAGCCTTCAACATGACAAAAACAGAGAAAACAATACAAACTCAGGTGTCATATGTACAATAAACACATCCAAAGACTTACCCGTTTAAGAATACACACTCCAAATAAAAAATATATATATGGTACAAAAGAGCCGAATGACATTGATATATCCTCTATAAATGCAGTATACTTAATACTTATATATCTGTTTGTAGGATGTTACATGTGTTCTAATATACACTATCAGTTGTATTTGACAGTGATCGGTTGAGTACAATTGAACGAACAAGTGATGGTTTATTTTTATGCATGTCATGAAGGGTTTTAACTTGACAAAAATAGTTGCAAAGAAAGACAACAAAGTTTCTAAACAATTACACATTGTTCATTTGTACTTTACTTTTTATAGTGAACTTGTACACCCACTAAATCCACTTATAACCTTTATCATTTGCCCATAAAATAACTTGAACCATCGCCACTTGAAGTAAAGTCGCAACACATGATATCAATGGGCTGCAAACGCTTTAGTATGGTACACTTCAACACTTCATCCAGTTGAGCACATCTCAAACTAAATGAAAATTTATGATGCCATCCTATCCGAAGATAGTTTTTGGTTAGGTGATAATAGTAGCATAAAAGAGGGAGACGTTATCACCTAATCCAAATCGATCTTATGAATTCACAAAATTTTGGTTTAGAGCTTAAGCTCTGCGTGCTAAAAACAAGAGTTACAACACATTCAGAATCCATATACGATCAACCACGTTAGGTTTTGGGACAAAACAGAATTGGTTCCATTGCAATCCGGCATGTAAAAAACCTTAACAAGCAAGAAAATTAAAAGGTTCGGATTCTATAGTTCAACTTTAGGTGAAGTCAGGGCATCCAACTGTAACTTTATTTGAATTTGCACTTGTCAAACGTGATCTAATCTGAAACTGCACCTGCCAAGCTCAACTTTAATTGAGTTTACATTTGCCAACAGCGCCTATATTGCAAATGTTATTGCCAACCATGGCTTCAAGTGTATCTGCTTTTGCAAACCCAACTTTCTTAAAGATGTTAAATGCCAATGTCAACTTCTAGTGTTGTTTCTAAAGAACTAGCATAATGTATTTCTACTAAAGAATATAACATGTCTAAAGTATCCCCACCAATGAATCAATGATATATGATGTTTTAGTCATCCAGCATAATTATAAACCACGTCAACTGATTCTTTGTGCAACTGTAATCACAAATGAGATATTACCACCCCAACATAATCTTAGAATAAATAGATGGTCTAATGCCACAATGATGAAATTTTACTGAATTCTGATACGCGTGATTAGAAGAATTAAATCTGTTCTTGTTTGTGAGAAATCATAAACACTAGAAGATATTTTATGGTATTTAGCAATCAAAAAATAGAAGTAAAAGCCTAATTTCATTCCTCGTGGCCTCGTAGGGAGAGTGCACAGTGAGAAATTCATACTGGCATCAACTAGAAGAGTATTCACATTGCATCAACTAGAAGATAAATTGCATCAAGGACTAGAAGGGTTGTTGATACCTTTCTATTAAAAAAGAAGTCCATTGCAGTGGCTAACAGGAATATCATCAAGGACTAGAAGGGTTGTTGATACCTTTGGAGAATCAATTTAAAAAGAAGTCAACAGAAGCAGCACCTTCACCACTGTTTCCTAGTCACTCACTCACTCACGCTTCTCCTCCTCTACGAACCAAATTGTCCTCCCTTAGGCACTCCAATTTACCATTTTCTTGCAGACTTTCTTTTTTACCTTCAGGGCCTACAAAGTCAGACTTCCAAAGTGCAAACACAGTATACATCAAGCTGAAAGAAAAAACAGAAGTCCAAGTAGGTTTACGAAAACACTATTTCTCCAAAAAGAATGACATTAACAGAAAGGAAACGTGAAATTATTGAGTGTCAGTCATGCATTTTGGAAGTTCATATCTACCAATAGAATGTACTAAAGAGATGAAACTGACTGTTACTAGCTCTATGGTGACAATTTTGATAACCATATTTACTCATTTCCTCATTTCTCAAAAAATCTAAGAAAAACTCATGAATTATGGCAATGCACCAGCAACAGCATGAAATGGTTGACACCTGGAAACATAAAAGGAAAAAATAATCAGTGTTTTGGATGGGGATGCCAGATGTAATCCGATTTTTGGTGTTTCTTACAGGGTGTAACAAGGTTACAACATTATGTCAGATTCAGAAATTGCACTAGAATCATAACAAATATAAAATGGTAACGTAAATACTAAAATTAAGTAGGAGTGGCAGTAATAGCTTTTAAGTTTTTATAATCAGTTTAACTTGATTATTAACTAAAATTCAATAAATTGGAAAGAAAAGAATACTATCAAACCCAACAGGATGGTTTAACCATCTCCGTACACCACACACATGATGCTGAGAACAAGGTCGGCAATATACTAATCAAATAACCTTCCACAGGATTGGTACCTTTCAAGATGAGAAGAATAGATCTTTATGTTGGACTATCCCCACTCTTCAAAACCCATGCAGAATTTTGGGAAATGCACAATTCACTCAAGACCTGCAAATTGAAAACACAAGAAGCATAGAGCAAGTGTTTCCATCTTCAATAACTCTACATCACAAGTAAGCTAAGTCTAAAGTCTAGACTATCAAATAAGAAGTCTCACCTTTTGATACTCAATATTAGTAATATCCCTTTTCAGCTGCAACTTTGCAGCTGCAAAGATGGAGGCCTTTTTGAGCTTCCCTCCCGGCCCTTCAGCTAGAAAAAGGTTGATGACAATCTTCCTAGTATATACAGAAACATACGAGAAAATTTAATCACACTTAAAAGCGTAATGAACAAAATAGCCTGTTTATGTATTAAGATGGTAAATAACCTCAATTCATCGTATTGAGGGTGATCTGGTGATGATTTTAAAACAAAGGACCCATGTATGTTAACAGCAACTTGAGTCAGGATTCTTTGAAGCTCTTCCTGAGGTGCATCTGCTGCTGCAGCTGCGGCTTTGGCTTCTCGAGAGCCCTTCCGTTGTGTATTTTCGGAGACTGCCATGTCACGCAATCTTTGCCGTATTTGGTTCATACTGATCTCATCAAAGACAAACCAGTCATATATAACTTTCATAAGAGTGAGTACATGACTTCTACAGTTCATTTATCAAAGAAAAATAGACCGTTCTCTTTTACTATAGTTGTATACTGAAGATATAAATCATATGTTTAAATATACAGAGCCTATAGACACTTTTTATACCATTTAAAAGAAATTAATAAATTATTATAACTTTAAGTAAATAAAAAACGCACCTGCAAACCTTGTATGCCTGGAAAAGTTTCTGAAGGGCCTTGGGTAATACTTCTGGAGTTCATCTAGCATCACTGTTCTAGAAGGTGGTACATTAGTTGGTCTTTGTGAACCAACATTAGTGCTATTTGCAGCTGAAGGACGCCTATCAATGCTAAATTTTGAGTTCTTTGGAAATAAAACGTTCATTATTTGTGGCTCCACATGATCCCAAATTTCCTTTTGACCCTTAACAATGTCGGGATATTGTTTATTAAATGAATCATCTGGGCGCTCTCTAAATTTCCAATCCCTAAATGAATCTCTTCTTGCAGCAAACTCGTCCAATATGACTCTCATAGGTTCAATGAGCACATTTTGTTTAGGTAAATGCGCTTCATGAAAAATAGGACTTTTGCTGAACTGAAGCATTGCATAATTTCTGAGTAGAACGTCTCTGCCTTCATTAGTCTGACACTTCAATTTACTTTTTGCAACCCATAATCCTTGAATCAAATGAGCATGTTCCTTGAGAACTTTAATAATATCTTCATCACTAGCATCTGGAGCTATGTGTTTAAGAGCATTAAATCGATGTGCTCGAGGCGCCTATCGAGTAATTATAAATATATCAAACAAGAAACGTTAACAAACCTTTAGTAAATCAAACCACCGACTAATCCAAATTTGTTTATATCAGCCGATATTATTAGTATTCATACTATTTAATAACATATACTCCTTTGTCCCAAAATAAGTATCCACCTTTGAGCCTTTCTGTTCTAATTTGTACCAAAAAGAATGTATGGTTCTAAAATAATAAGTCAAGCTTCCCACTCTACCCTCATTGCATTCCTATCACATACTCCTAAACTGCCTTACACGTCTTCCTAAGACTATGTGCACTTCATGAGGGTAAGATTGGAAGTTAACTATTTAACAGTGCATCAACAGCACGTTCCGAAAATTGTCTTTCATCTACTGGACAATTATTTTGGGACAGGCCACAGGATATTGCAATTGTAGATGGATACAGGTATGGTGTTAATTCATGTCACATCTGTCGAACACAACCATTTTGCTATTTCAGTTGCACATATAATTATAAACTCGACAAATAATAAATTTGTTACATATAATAAAACTCAATTGACAATTGATTTATTGTAAGCTTTTGATCCTTAAACATGCAAAAGCAGCTTTTAGTCATTCGTTATTGTAATGAAGTTTCTAGAATTTCTAATTACAGAGTTTTTAATTTTTTAACTTTTAAAATGTTAAAAAGATTTTATTTCTGCTTATTGGTATAAAATATATTAATTTCCACTTAGAATACACTGACAAGATTAGAGGAGGGTAAATGTAGCCTACTAAAAGATAAATCTGTTGGTTTGGGCTATGTTACATTGCCCCTGGGTCAAACATGTAAATCAAAAATTTAGCTAAAAAGAAATGTCAATGATCGAGTGTTTATAACTATTTTATGTCAACCCAACCCCTTCTTAGGTGTTACCAAACCACGCACAGCCCAACCATTTTGCCTCCTGTGGAGAAGATATCAAATTTGCTTAGTTCAAATCATTTGACGTGAAAGGGTTTTATGCATTTTTGTAGCAAAACTACCCATTGATAGATGCTGTAAAATCAAAAATTGTGAAGTTGTACACTTGTACACTTCCTCATAGGCAAACACATGATGTCTTTTCAAAATGCATACCAGGAAACAGACAAAGATTAGACTAACCTCAAGGAGGTGTCTCTTAAAACGCTCTTCCAGTGGAAGTTTGAGCAATGAGCTGAAAAATTATCAACCAAGAAATTGCAATAACTATAATGTCTGTATGCGTGTTTATGTACTGCAGTATCAATAACATAACAAAATAACGCAAAGAATGTAGACCTTCGAGATGACCCCTGGGGTCTGGGTTTGCCACTCGTGGCAGGACACAATGAGTCGATATAATCAGACCTGCAACCAACATAGCATAGAGCAAACAATAAGTGATACAAACATTCTTACATAGCAGAAGCTCACAAAAATCAGCATAGTGACGTACTGACTCATGGAAAATTGTATTTGAGAATCTTGTTGTGCAACCATATTTTCCATGTATCGATGCGACAAAAGACTTGTTTCACCATGGTATTTGAGAGGAATCCATTGCTGTACAAGATAATACACCAACATGAAGTAAAATATACAACTGCATAAAAAGGAATATGTTGTCCAGCCTAACCTATTGAAGGTAAACAAACAACTGATTGATAAGTAAAAGAAAAAACTTGGGGAGTTCGTTCTTAGATAAGTAAAAGAAGAAATTGAAGAACAAGAAACATTACCATGCAAAAACCAATTAGCTTTTCAATACAGGCACACACACAAACGCACATGTAAATTATACACTGGCACGACGTAATGAGACAGACCAACCTTATGCAACTACAAAGGAAGAATGCGAAACATTAATATCAAAGTGAAGAAAGGTTTAATACCTCTTTAGTATCAGTGTTTTGCTCAGTTGCAGCTCCTGGCAGCTTGCCCTGAATAATTGACATCAGATAAACGAGATATTAATCTCATTGACATTACGCAAATACATAGAACCCAACACAAGATATCTTATATGAGGCTTCACCGGTTGATTGTTAGACTAATATCTTTTACAGGGATTCATTTACGACTGTTCCATTTTGATTATAGTTGCTCTGACAACACAAGAAAATACATATTGCATAAGTATTTAAGAAATCAAAGAGATGCTAAACCTGTTTTTTGACTTGCTTTGTAGATTTTTCATTCTTGGTGGTCTCCTCCTCTGTGTTCGTCTGCTTTAATGAGTTCTGATGCTTAAGATGTTGCATTGAAGGCCGTAGCTGCACAACTGCATGAACAGGGTTGAGGTGCAACTGCAAAATAAATTGTGAAAAAAGCATTCCATCATTACAGAAATATGCAACTTCCATTCAATGTGTAACCTACTTGTGCGTGAGTTCGTATAATTCTTCTAATCTTGGCATAAAAAGTGAATTTTGTGAACGTAAAACCACACCTCGTTGCCAATTAAAATCCCTACAGCATAACCGTCTGCCACCGGAGGCCTCCACGCAGTTGACAGTACCTGAATATTTGAGAACATCTTTTTACAAACAAACCTATAAAGATATAAAAAGAGTTGTTGAACAAAGACAGACCTGCTTTTGCATTGCTTTGTCGTCATCAACATCAGGATCAAAATTCTCTGACTCCGTTTGAACAGACATTTCAATCTCCACCTCAGCACTTTCTGGTTTCACTCTAACCTGCAAAAACAGATTATTACATACATCTGCGTCTCAATAAATCAGACCAAAAACCATTCAATACCATAAACCTTTCAAGTATAATATAAATAAGTAATAAATACATACCTCCTCACACCTCTCCTCTAGTTCATAAGGCCGCCAACAAGTTCTAAGTGGATATTGCAATACATACAGCTATATAAAGTAATAAATCACCAATTCATCAGTAACATACAAAATAGATTCCTGAATAATAACACAAATCTCGCTCCTAATGTACATTACCTTAGAATTGGCATCAACCGAAGATGTAAAAAACACATCAATCTCCCGAACAACTTGATCCTCTTGAATTCGTTCCCGATCATCATCTATTTCCATCTCCATCGCATCAGCGTCGTTTTTCACAGTACCATTATTAGCATCATGAGAAGTATGAACAGTGTTCGACGGTTGCTCAAATTCACTCATGGAGGAGACTGAAACAAACGGTGCCGATGGCGAATCATCTAACTCCACCTTAGGAACGGCAACTGGATTCGATTCCGATGAAGGAGTTCGGTTTTGGTTTAGCAACGGGTTTAAACTTTGAGTTTTTAGGGGCGAACTTCCCCGCTTCGTTGCTGGTGCTTTCGGACGGACCATCGAGGTCGTCGAAATCGATATCCATGGCGTCGTGAGCAGGAGATCGCGTTGTACGGGCTCCGGAGAATGCAGATGGAGGGGGTGGGGGTTTTAATGGGACCGACTTTCTGCTAGGGTTTTGGTTAACTTCTGTACAGAAGGATTCGTTATTATGACTCGAATCTTTTATTTTAGGAATTGTTATATTGCGACTTTAGTTCCAAGTTTAGTTGCTTATACGGTTATACCGTCTTAAGTATACTGTATACCTGGCAATCTTTACCTAATTGGTTTGATTTGGGTTGATTTTGGCGGAAGAAATTAAATAATGGGTTTTTTTGGGTTTATATGTATTTTTAAGGTGTTCAATATGGGTTGATTTTAAACTAGTTATATGGTCAATGGGTTAGAATGGATTCAACCCTAAAAAATAGCAGGTCCTCTTCAACCCCTTCTAATCACCACAACGAAGACTGAAAGCCTCAAACCTTCCCATTTCTTTATGAACTGACAACCGATCTACCAATTGTTTTGATTTTTTAGATGCGACCCCGGTTCCAATTGTTCGATTTGAGGTGGAATGGGCAAAGATGGTTCGGTGATTGTATTGTTGTTCTTACTGATAATCGTTTTGGACTTTTGGGTCAATCTAATTTTTAGTTCTCGGAGATTAGTTGCGACCCTGGATCCATTCGCAGCTCTAATTCTAATCAATTTTTTGATCAGTATGTTCTTGTTAATGATTGTTATCAAGCTGTTTGAATGACAATTATATTAGCAAATTACTTGTAAACTATTCCATTGATTGGTAGTTCATTAGTTAAGGGTGAGATTGGTGATCTTATATAAACACTTATTATTATTATGTAATTGGGAATGAAGTAGTTATGATAGTTATAAAGTATAGTTCATGCAAGTGATCAAAATGTATATTTATCTCCAATCGGTAGTTCTAAATCTCTATTCAAAACTTCAACTTGTGAAATGAAGTTGTATGTGTCACACCCCGACCTACGGCGGAATCATCAGTGTGGGCGAATATGAAACGATTGTTCATAACTCATGGAATTAAATAAGTTGAAATATGTTAAAAGACAGATTTGATTGAATAATACTAGACAATTAAGTTCTTACAATACAACAAATATTAAACAATAACATAAGATATTTAATTAAACTAAATTCAAGTTTATATAAGCAAGAAAAATTTCTCAAATAGTAATCCTGAACATGTTAAAAATAAATGGCCAGCTGTGAAAGTTTGTGAGTTTCCATAGATTAAGTATACATAAATATATAAAAAGATTTACAAGTAGTATAACATCTCGTTTTTCGTTGATTAAAAGTTAATGTCATTATATTTTTAAGGGACTATTGTTGTCAAATATGAAACTTGTGGGTTACTTATGCTTATCCTTAGTTGTGTTATTATTCTTTATTGAAAAGTTAATAATTTAATTATTAAATTAAACATAATAATAATAATAATAACAATATAAAAAAATAATTTATAATCATAATAACAATAATAATTTTAATGATGATAATAATAGTAATACTAATAATAATATATATATTATTATTATTATTATTATTATTTTATTAAGTTATGAAAGTTAACAAGTTAGATTAATGTTAAACTTAAGTTTAAGGTGGTAGTTTGTCATTTTGGAAACTTTAAAAGAAGTTAATTGCATAAAATAATAACAAATCAAAATACAAGGGGGCATTTGTCACACCCGCCCCTCGCATCAACAATATGTCTGCTTTGCCCACGAGGAGCTCACGGATTGTTTTGGTTTGCTGGGACGTCTTCCACATATCTCTTTTAAGGGATACAATTATCATCCACTTCACGTTGTAAATTATCCGCTTCATTTGATTCGAGAAGACTTATCATTCGACGAAGAGCCATAAGCTATTATTGACCGACAAGAACGCATTATACGCAACAAGAGTATTCCTTTCGTTAAGGTGTTATGGAAAAACCATTCTGAACGTGAAGCTACATGGGAAATGGAAGACACTATCCGTTTTCAATATGTGAATCTGTTTACCTCTTAGTATTTGTTTTCTGTTTACCCATTTTGGCATGCTTTAACTCTGAGTCATGACATTTAAGTTAATTGTGTTGTCTTACAGATTTGTACTATTTCGGTATCTAATAATTTTGTTATACGTATGAGGTTTAGAATACCTTGAATTATTGTTTTGTTCGGAATCACCTTGTCATTGTTCCCTTAGTAGTGACTTTCTTTTGGGTTATTGAAATATGCCTAGCAAATTTCGAGGGCGAAATTTTCTAAGGGAGGTAGAATTGTAATATCTATAAATATATATATATAGTAAATAAGCAAATTAATAAATTGGTAATTATAAAAAATAAATAATAATATAATAATAATAATAAGCGTAATTTAGAACATAGTGCTTATATGAAAACAATACATATGGAAATGCAAGGGGCTCAAGTGCACTACCGATCCGACCCGTAACCATCGAACAATCTATATCTATATATACACGTACACTTAATGACCCACGTTCCAGCCTAAATCTTAATCTACCTTGATGATTATCGTCCCCAACTAACTCTCGAATTGGATGGGATGTAAATCACGTGGAAGACGTGTTTCAGTCGGTGGATTTATACCCCCTTCAATTCCTTCATAAATGCCTCAGAATTTCATAGCTCCTAATCGTGCCTTCTGTGTTCGGGCTCGAGCGACTGCGGACGGCTTTTGTCCATTGCGAGCCATCGCTACACTACACCATTTATATTCGAAGTAGTCGTTGCTACTAAGCTCTGCCGTGCATTATCGATTACAAATCAACTTGGGGGATTTCGGTTCAGATCCGTAACGCAGGTAACCGAATCACATAAAATTCAATCGGAACTGGTTTGTATTCACTACCTATTACTTGAATTTCTGATATATTTCGACGACATCCGCAGCCACAAGTCTTGCGTTGTGTGCGCCTCCGCCCTTGGCTTAATCTCCTGCTGGTCTCCGTTTCGTTGTCGAGGTAACAAAATTGGTAACTGCCAATCATTTTTGTTCGGTATAATATGCTAGAATAAGGCTGTTGTGATTATTGGTCCGGCGACCAAAGGATACTCGCGGTTGCTTAAGTTTGCTAACATCAATTTATACAAATCATCAAAGTTTACTTCGTATTGAATGTTTATTCAATTCGTACCCTGAAATTGAAACTACACATACATGAATTAGAAGAAGTTGAATCTTTGAAGGCTAAGTATTGGTTAAAGTTCATGGATCTATGCATGGGAAACCAAATAAAGAATAAGAATAATTAAATATGTTTAAATTTCGCCTCTGTCCTACCGATTATATAATATATATTACAGTAGGCTACCAACACATATTCTAGTCAAAAGTTGGTAAACAAAACAAATTGTGTTAAATAAGATATTACGAATGCATGGATATATATATATATATTATAATAAGTTAATGAAGTTGAGGATAACCATTATCACCTATACACAAGTGTTTGTAGTTGTTTTCATGAATTAAATGTTTTAGTAAATCTATCGTTGGAATGTTTTGACAATGTATATAATGATTTAAAATACATATAAAAAGATACATTTTAATTCACCTCATGATGCACAACTAAATGCTAATTAAAAAAGGAAAGCTTACTCTTAGAAATCTTAATACAAAAACCTTTCGAGTATAAACGTCTAGTAATTAAACAAGTACTACATGAGTCTTGTCGCCGGAAACCAATGAGCCAACAGACCAGAAAAGCTATGTAAGTTCAGTAATATAGCTCAACATAAACATACTTTAGGTTCGCGTAATTGTTGAGGGTGACTTGGTTTGTTTGCTTTTCCTACTAAGCTAAGGTACGGATTCCTAATTCTTGTCTCATATTTGATACCCGTTCATCTCTAGTTTTGATTCCTGTCATACGTAGTTAGTTTGCTTTTGATCCTGTTATAAGTAGCTAGACTACTTTATATTTCTGAAACTTGTTACCCGAGCTCTTCCTGTCTTGGGGGTGACCAAGACGCGTTATTGCGGCATCAATAATGTGGCACCAACCGTGGCGGTGAGCTGAGATCACAGCGTCTCTAAAGGACTCTGAACTTTTGTTGGACGCCCTATTATTTATTAGTTCCTCAGAGGCGTATGGATCGATCCTAGGTTAGTCTTGTATTTCCTGATGGATGGTTGCACACCATTCCATTTAGGACTCTGGTGAATGGTTTGTATGTCTGTCCATACTCCATTTTATATTGGTTCACGGCTCGCTACCTATGTTCCCTCTATTCAGTTATTATATGATATGATTACTAGCTCGGGTTATGTTCTATTTGATATTATGTTATCTTTGTCATCATTATATTTGTTTATTTTGTTATCTGTTATTTCGTTCACTGAGCGTTATGCTCAGGCGTGCTTTTGTTTTCATACACGTCAAGTCAGCAGGGCCATCCGGGAGAGGAGTGAATAGTGGAATTCTGCATAAAGAAAAGTTTATTTAATTTGATGTAATGACTTTTCTCTTGGGTTTAGACTAGTGTTTTCTTTTTGGATATTTAATTTTTAGTCGTTATGAATAATGAAATTATGTTTTGGATTTTGATTACCATGATAGTGACACGCCAGTCTGCTCGGGTTGGGGTGTTACACCATTGTATAAAATTTAAATTTTTCAAAACAACCCCACACCCACGTTAACCCCGTAATTCTGGCTAAGAGCTGGTTATACTCCGGTCACGCTCCGACACCCCAAAAACCACCCGAAATCGACCGTTTCTTAATCCAAAACCGTTCCAAACCATTCTAGAACATGTTTCGAACTTGAAGGCACCTATTAATTACGTTTAAACACCGGTTACAAAGCTTAATCGAATACATAACCGAATACCTTAATCTCATAGCCGTTCGAGCATTAAACTCAAATAACAATCCAATTAATCGAACATAAACAATCACTTAACTATCTCTAATCTATTCCTACTTCCAATTTCACTTTAAACACACACGAACTTCGAATTTGATTATCATTTTCATCGCAACCTGCAACCCATTCGAACATCATCATCTGGACATCAAGACCCAAAAATTAATAAAGGGCTTTGGATCTAGTACACCATTAGAAGCTCCCTATGCAACGAATTTGATTATCTTCACCAATTTCTCATCAATCGATTCGACATTTACGCGGCTCGTTCTTCGGGTTGTTCTTCGTCTGTTCATCATCAATCTGACTTCAATCCGGGTAAACACACATAACATCATGATTTTATGATCATTACAAACAAAAGCCCTATGATTATTATAATAATCGTAATCGAATTCATGATCAATTTGGGTTTAATTTGTCCTAGGGTTTATTTGGATTTAGGGGTTCCTTGTAATTATGTTTTTAAGAATTAAGAACCGATAATCACCACGGCTACGACCCTGGTCTATTGGTACATACTCATTTGCAAACCTTGAGGTCCCGGGTTCGAACCCGGTCGCCCTCAGTTTAATTTTTAGGCTTTTCAGCCTTGAAAAATATAGAAAATTTTCTAAAAATATATATAAAATTAGTTTTGTAAAATTTAATTATTCAAATCATCAAGTTATTTTTCATGATTTTTTATTTAAATTTAAACATTTATAAAGCAATAACAAAGATCATTTATAGTTGTTTCTTATAAAATGGATTTTAAATGATGGTTTAAATTAATAAATTATTTTTGGTCCAAACGATACCTTTAAATTATTGTTTAAATCATGATTGTTGTAAATAATTGTAAAAATTTATTAAAACTTTATATTTAAAATTTACCAATTATTATAAATGATAAAGTTGCATTTCTCATATTTAATTACTTAAATGGTGTAATTATTTTTATAAATAAATCCATTAGTTAATTCGTTTGTTTATCAAAAACCCCAAATCCATATTGAAACCGTAGTTCACGTGCGAATCGTTAATATTATCTTTAAACTTAAACTTGGAACTTATACGTTTAGGTACCTTGTGAAGGATTTTGTTGGATCATCGATTATTATTCTTACTAATCATCGTATATATATATAACCGTCAAGTGAGTTTCCTTGCCCCGTTTTATTATCCTTTCACACCTTTTTGGGTTAAACCATGTTAATATTATCAAACTTACACGTGTAAATGTCTTATACTTGTAACGCACTTGCAATTCATACTTACATTTTGTCATGGTTATTTGTGTTATTATGAGTATTATACGAGAACATTATATGTTGACCAATCATTAACTATTGCTAGCCTGACGACGTCAAAGATCTATGGTCTAACAAGCTTATTTGGTGCTAAAGCCGATATATTGCCGGCTCCTGATGACGTATGACTTGTTCATTATGGGAACCAAATACACTTAGCTAATCGTTATAAACTTGTAATCTTAATCTTGATCAAGGTTTGATTGTAGCTATATGTATTCTATAAACTTGCATAACTCATAACTTTTGACATGAATCGTTACTTGTAAACCTTTTGATATATTTATGTATATTAAACATTGGAAACTCATCAGCTTTCTTAGTTGAGCTTTATTTTTAATATGTTTCAAGACATGCCAAAGCTTGAAGTTATCTTTTGAAGTTTACTCATACTTAGGATTTGGACCTAGATAATTGAATAAATTGTTTTGGATTATTCATCTTATGTTATGTTTGTTTTCTTATTTGAGACTTATAGTTGTAATTTACATTTGAAACTTATGATAATAATATTTTGATTAAATAATATTGTTATATGGTTGTGAACAATCTTAACCCTCATATCTTGATGATTTCGCCGACAAGGTTGGGGTGTGACAAGTTATAATTCATGTCAATGGTTATGAATTATGCAAGTTTATAGAACACATATAGCTACAATCAAACCTTGACCAATAATAAGTTTACAAGTTTATAACAATTAGCTAAGTGTACTTGGTTCCTATGATAAACAAGCATACGTCATCAGGAGCCGGCAATAACATTGGCTTAGCACCAAATAGGTTTGTCAGGCCCATAGATCTATGACAATCGGCAGGCTAGCAATAGTTAATGATTGTCAACATGTAATGTATCTCATATAACACTCACAATAATACCAATAACAATGACAAAAAGGTAAAGATGAAGTGCATGTGATTACAAGTATAAAAAAGTTTACAAGTGTAAATTGATAAGATTAACATGTTTCACCCCAAAAGATTAATATAAAAGGGGGTATCAAAACTCACATTGTATAATGATGGTTATAGAGTACGTAAGGAAACTTGGATGTTCAAGAGTCAAAGGTGATATCCTAAATGATAACAAAAAACAATAACTTGAGGTCTAAATTCATTACAAAAATTTAGGCCAACTAGAGAATGCCAAAAAGTGAAAGGTAGATTGAAAAAGGATTATTGCACCAATTTTAGTTTATGGAAAAAATGTTTGGTACGTGTTTGAATAGGTTTTAAAAATAAAAAACGGTTTAATAAAATTATAAAAATTTATAATTGACTAGTTCAGAGTTTTCCGGACAACTTTCATTCAGAAATATTTTTATTAAAAGTTCCGTAAATAGGTCTAAACAACAGCACAATACAGAAGGTACTGAAATGCGCACTTATCTTGTGAAGGTTATTTTTGAGTCGTTCGATTGAGTTTTAAGATGTATTAACTATTGTTGAAAATGTAATTCAATGAACTTAATATTAGAGTTTGTGTGTACTCAAATTTAGTTTGTTATGAACAAGTCATGATTAGTTGAAGTCAGACTATAATGTGCCAAATATGTAGTAAGGCACTTATGTGCACTTTTAAAATTGCTAAAACATGAAATGGGTTAGAACAAATTTATTATATCGATATATGATATTTAGACTTCATTTGATTTATATAAAAATATTCCAAGAGTTTTGCATAGTCATCATTTAGAGAAATAATCGTGTGGAATAACCGCATATGGCGGCATAAACGACCATATGCAAATAAGATTCTTTGTTTACGTCAGTGTGTTGTTAACTTGATTTAGGAATGTTAGTGATTGTTATAAGGTTGGTGAATGTTAGAAGGTAATGATCAAATGATAATTATTAAATTAAAAGAGATTTGGTAGAAGAACTTGAAAACAATCGGATGTTAGGATAATTAAAAAAATAAAAAATGCATAATATATAAGCAATATAAGATTGCCTTGATATTAGAAGATTCTTGAAACTACTTGTAAAAAAAATTCTTCAAATTGATTATAACCAAAAGATGATGAAAGGTTTGTGTCACACCTCGACCAAAGCGGCGGAACATGCCGGGGCGCAACTAAGATTGTTCAAATGCACATGACACTATTAAAGTGACAATATTTAATCAACTCATTCATTTCATAACATGTTCTTACAAACACAAGAAAATAAATAGTTCTTAACTAATAACCTAACGGTCCAAAATATAGTAACGTCTTTAATCTTCAATCACCGACAATCAAACCTGTAGCATTGCATAAAATATGTTTTGTCAACATGTATGTGGTGAGCAATTTCATGACTTTATAATATAACATAAGGCAAAAATCCACAACTCAAATATGTGAAGCCGTAAATAAAACGACAATTGTGGGGTATATAGATCATAAATAAATGAGGCGCATTTCTAATTGATAAAACTATCATATTACAAGGAGGAGCGTATGATCATACTTATTTAGGATGAGGATGAGGATAACCGATCAAAAGCAATAAACATGTAACAATTAATCATATGAGGTATATACATACAATTGGACATTATTCTAAGCAACACATAACCTAGAGGTTGGGTTGAGGATCTATGTCACACCCTCAAATTCCACAAACGGGGTATTACCATTAGGCGTGTGACTTCCAGGATCTCAGCCACTAGTTACACCAAACGACACGTTGGTTATAAAACAATAATTACTTATAAAACTTGAATTCATCAAAGACTAGTTTTAAACGTGGACATAATAGAAGTCGCGGAAGCATAGTAAATATTAGTTGTTTAAATGGCGCAACACGCGCAAACCGAATAAATAAAATTCACTGAAAAACGATAAATAAATCACGTGGATAATAATGCATGAATGAAATGCTCCTAAGCGTGCGCGTCTTGTGAACCTGAAAGAAACATGCTAAAGTGTCAACACAAGGTTGGTGAGTTCACAGGTTTTGATAAATAGAACATAACAGTAACTGATGCAGTAATTAAAAATAATATCAGTAGTAGCTAGTCTACTCAACAAGTTACTAAGTGTATGAAGTTTGCAACCGACGCTGACAACGTAAAGAAATGCCTCGGCTATGAACACCGTCACAGCAACAGAAATTAGGTCAATTAAACACCCGTTTGACGAACGTTGTGCTAGCGCGACTAGCCCGGGTGGGGTTTGTCAAACCCAGTAGCTACTCAGAATTACCTCGCTAGAGTACATATATTAACGGTTCGAAAGTGAGGACTTAAACATGGTGTCACACTAGTAAACAAGTGATATTAAAGTAATACTGATCAGGTGAAAATACGTTTGGAACACACGTTTCTTCCACCCCAAAGAAAATAGGTAAACGGGGCTGAGAACTCACCTTGGATGCACAGAAATTAATAATCAAAAGCACAAACGTTTTAAGATTCCGATTAACCTGGAATTCATTACTATACGCAATCAATATTAATACTTAATAATGAAATCGTACGGTTTCGCGTTTCACGACTCGGTTATAGTACAATGCCGGTTGACGATAGAGTTCCCACGTTCAAACGAATATCAACACGTACAACCATAAATCAAGAACCCAATATACATGTATAGGCTAATTCATAATACATTACAAAGAAAAATCCTTTATATATATATATATATACAATACACTCACATGCACAACAAAATCTAATATGTGAATTATACTTATATTCACACACTACATATGCATGTGTTATCACATTATGCATACACACAAAGCAACCCCATAATATACATATGAACATTCACTACTTGCACACATACTGTCGCATGCATACATACTATATTAAAACACAACCACATATTCAACAATAATAAAATATATATATACACGAACACATAACAGAAGCATACATACATATATATATATACGCAGAACATATATAGATATATACATACATCGCAGCATACATACGAATCGCATACATACATTTATGCACACGCAGAACATAGACACACACATTATATATATATACACAGAATACATACATATATACACATGCGGCAGAAGGTAACGCCCAAGAACATCCTCGGGTTCTAAACCCAAGCATTCTTCTCGGTTCACAGCCACTGCACACAAGAACACACGCAAGACAACACCACCGGGGCCGAAGTTGCACCCGATGACACACCCGATCACACCCATAATTCGCAGATTACATACACACACAAAATCGCAGAAACACACACATTCATAATCGCATCACACACACACACATGAATAACTACGAGAACCCACACCAACATCACTACATCACATAACATATACGCATATGCAAATACACCGGAACGTAACATAACAACCACAACCACCAAGCCAACCCGAGCATTGTACACCGAACGCGAAAACGTAGTCTAAGATCAAAGTAACGAATGAGAAATCTAACCGAACAAGATGCGAAACAGTTTCGATGATGTCGTAGGCTGCTGGAGCGACGACGGTTGCCGAATGAATGACGGTTGTCTAGAGAAGGATTGCCGGAGGTACGTAACAAGGAACGGGTCGGTGAGGCTCGCACTCGGTGAGGAGGTCGACGGTAGCAGGAGTTTTGATGATGAAAGCGGCTGCCGTGAGATAGGGTTACGATGTGAAGAATACTCGGTTAAGGAGGTTGGTTATAAAGAGGATTATACTTTCCAATTTGCCATAACAAGTCCCTACAATTTTCCAAAATTGCATTTTATGTTGGTTGGATTTAGTTAGTGAGTTTAATTTGAAAGGTTGGTTATGTTTAGTTAGTATTTACATTATCAAATATTTATTTAATAAAAATTATTATTACTTATAGTCATAACTCGGTTAGTCATATTTGATTAATTATAACATAATGGAGAGAGGTTAGGTTAAGTGAGCGAGGTTAACCTGAAAACTCAGGTTGTCACATCATTCCCTTGTTGAAGAATTTTCGTCCCGAAAATTAGAACATCTGATGGTAGATTTAACAACAATGATAGGAGGTTATAAGCTCCCTTATGATAGGGTTTCTGATATTTCTGAAATAAACCCAAATAAAGAACATAAGGTTTCATGAGAGTTGTGACATCATCCCCTTGTTGAAGGGAATTTCGTCTCGAAATTGAAAGAAAAGATATCTTGAATAATACCTTAAGAAGTTGATGCTTGATCTTTGAACAATTGCGGATATTTCTTCCTCATTTGATCCTCGCGTTCCCAAGTAAACTCCGGCCCACGCTTTGAGTCCCACCTAACGCGCACAATTGGAATCTTGCTACGCCTTAGGGTTTTGACTTCTCGATCCATAATCTCAACTGGTTTTTCAATGAAACGAAGCTGTTCATCAATCTCCAGTTCCTCTAACGGAACGACGAGTGATTCATCAGATAAACATTTTCTCAGATTAGACACGTGAAACACATTATGTATTCCACTTAGCTCTTCCGGTAAATTCAACTGGTAGGCTACTGGACCAACCCGTTTGACAATCTCAAATGGTCCAACGTATCTGGGTTTAGTTTGCCACGCTTTCCAAAGCGTATCACTCCCTTCCAGGGTGAGACTTTTAGGAGTACTTTATCACCAATCTGAAATTCCAATGGTTTACGACGCTTGTCGGCGTAACTCTTTTGTCGATCACGTGCCGCTGCCATTCGGTTACGTATCTGCACGATCTTCTCAGTAGTCTCGTGCACAAGCTCAGGACCTGTCAGTTGGCTTTCTCCAACTTCTCTGCCCAACAAATAGGTGATCGGCACTTACGTCCATACAGTGCCTCAAATGGAGCTGCCTTGATTGAGGTGTGATAACTGTTATTATAGGAAAACTCAACCAATGGTAAATGAGTTTCCCAGTTGCTGCCAAAGTCAATTACACAGGCACGCAACATATCTTCCAATGTCTGAATTGTACGCTCACTCTGACCATCGGTTTGTGGATGATACGCAGTACTCATGTCCAACCGCGTCCCCAATGATCGTTGTAAGGATTGCCAGAAATGAGAAGTGAACCGAGCGTCACGATCAGATATGATAGATACCGGTACACCATGCCGGGAAACTATTTCTCTTAGATAAATCCGTGTTAACTTATCCATCCGATCAGCCTC
Source organism: Flaveria trinervia (assembly GCA_025506515.1). Taxonomy (NCBI): domain Eukaryota; kingdom Viridiplantae; phylum Streptophyta; class Magnoliopsida; order Asterales; family Asteraceae; genus Flaveria; species Flaveria trinervia. The sequence continues at coordinate 98,829,579 of CM046452.1, forward strand.
TCGGATTGCTAGGAAGTGAGCGGATTTTGTTAAGCGATCTACTATGACCCATATGGTATCGCATCCGCTGGGAGTTCTTGGTAACTTCGTAACGAAGTCCATCGAGATCTGCTCCCATTTCCAAACTGGAAGTTCCGGTTGTTGAAGTAAACCAGATGGCCTCTGATATTCCACCTTAACCTTGGAGCAAGTTAAACATTTGCTTACATAGGTGGCAACCTCAGCTTTCATGTTAGGCCACCAATAACACTCTTTCAGATCATGGTACATTTTATCTGAACCCGGATGAACTGAATAGCGTGACTTATGAGCTTCATCCATTACCAGTTCTCGTAAATTCCCGTATTGTGGTATCCAGATCCGTTCCATGAAATAACGGATTCCATCCGTCTTGGTCTCTAATTGTCTCTCCATACCTCGCATGTATTCTGCTTTTAGGTTCTCAACCTTCAAAGCCTCAGATTGGGCAGCCTTGATTTGTTCTGGTAGGTCGGAGTGAATGGTCAATTGTAATGCACGTACTCGACGAGGTTTAGGGGTGTCTTTGCGACTGAGGGCGTCGGCTACCACATTGGCCTTACCCGGGTGATACTTGATGGCACAGTCGTAATCATTGAGTAGCTCTAGCCATCGTCGTTGTCGCATATTCAGCTCTTTTTGGTCATATATGTGCTGGAGACTCTTGTGGTCTGTATAGATCGTGCACTTAGTTCCATATAAGTAGTGCCTCCAAATCTTCAAAGCAAACACTACCGCTCCTAGTTCCAGATCATGCGTCGTGTAATTCTTCTCGTGCACTTTAAGTTGTCTAGACGCATAAGCAATGACATTGTTGCGTTGCATCAACACACATCCCAAACCCTGGATGGATGCGTCACAATAAACAACAAAGTCATCTGTTCCTTCTGGCAAGGCTAGGATCGGTGCACTGCAGAGCTTGTCCTTAAGTGTCTGAAATGCTGATTCCTCTTGGCTGCCCCATTTGTAGATGGTTCCCTTGTGAGTTAGGGCAGTTAGAGGTTGGGCTAACTTTGAGAATCCCTCGATAAATCGTCTGTAATAACCTGCCAAACCAAGGAATTGTCGCACCTCAGTAGGCGTTTTTGGTGCCGGCCAATCCTTGATTGCTTCAATCTTTGAAGGATCTACGTGTATACCCTTTTTGTTCACTACATGACCAAGGAACTGCACTTCTCGCATCCAGAAGTCACATTTCGAGAACTTTGCATATAATTGTTCATTCTTCAGCAATTCCAGAATGATTCTCAGATGTTCCTCATGATCCTCCTCATTCTGAGAGTAAATTAGTATGTCATCAATAAAGACGATGACAAACTTATCCAAATAAGGTTTGCAGACACGGTTCATGAGGTCCAAAAAACTGCTGGGGCATTAGTTAATCCAAAAGGCATTACTGTGAACTCATAGTGCCCATAACGTGTCCGGAATGCCGTCTTCGAGATGTCTTCCTCCCGGACTCGAAGCTGATGATAACCTGATCTCAGGTCAATCTTAGAATAGCAACTTGATCCTTGCAACTGGTCGAACAGATCATCAATGCGCGGGAGAGGATATCTGTTCTTGATTGTCACTCTGTTTAGTTCTCGGTAATCGATACACATTCTGAAGGTTCCATCTTTCTTCCTCACGAATAGTACTGGAGCTCCCCAGGGTGAAGAGCTGGGACGTATGAATTCCTTGTCCAGCAATTCTTGCAATTGCTTAGACAGCTCTTGTAGTTCATTCGGTGCCAAACGGTACGGCGCCCGAGCGATCGGAGCTGCTCCAGGTGCTAATTCAATCTGAAACTCTACTTGCCTGTGTGGGGGTAGTCCAGGTAGGTCCTCGGGAAATACCTCCGGAAAGTCTCTAACTATAGGGATGTCTTCCAGTCGTTTCTCCTCAGTAGTCTTTTCGGTGACTAGGGCTAAAATCGCCGGATGTCCTTTCTTCAAAAACTTCTGAGCTCTCATGTATGAAATGATGCCCACTACTGCACCACTCCTGTCGCCTTCTACGGTGAGTATCTTTCCATCAGGCAAAAGTAGTCGAACAAGTTTCTCATGACAAATGATTTCGGCTTGGTTCTTAGACAACCAATCCATGCCGACAACAACATCAAAACTACCGAGTGTAATAGACAATAGGTCAATATCGAAATCATGCCCAGATAGACTAATCTTACAATCTCTGTATATACGTGAAGACTCAATGATCTTACCGTCTGCTATTTCTACTGTATAGTTGGTATCTAGGGCTACAGAATTATCATCTAGCAATTTACTGAACTTATGCGAAATGAAACTCTTATCAGCACCAGAATCAAATAGTACGGAAGCAAAGCAACCATTGATGGGAAATTTACCAGTTACAGTGGAAGGATCATTACGAGCCTCACCTGAACCAATGATGAAAGCTCTTCCCTTGGCTCCACCATTACCGTTCTTATCGTTATTTCCACTGCCATTGCCATTGCGGTTATCAGCACCATTACCGCCACCATTGTTCTTCCTCAGTTTTGGGCAATACCTCTTGATGTGCCCGGTCTGACCACACTCATAGCAGCCTCTTTGTTCGTTCCTCTGGGCCGGCTGTCTAGATGTCATATTCATCCTGCAATCTCTAGCAGCATGGCCAAATGTACCACACCGCTCACAAGTATTCTTTTTGCAGTTCCCGTTGTGATGGTAGTTGCATCTGTTACACTTAGGTAACGTCCCAGAGTAGCCACCACTCTGCTGAGATGAGGACGAGGATGATTGATGAGATGAGCGATAGTTGTCAAACTTCCGTGACTGTTGAGGTTGCGGTTGAGAGTTGTTCTGCTTGTTGGTGGAACCAGATTCCCATTTCCTCTTGTTGTTACTGTCTGAAGGGGTCGAGGTCGAACCTCGTGGAGGCAGTTTACCTTGGATGACGGCCTGGTCAGTCAGCCTATGGGCCAACCTGATTGCCTCCTGTATGGTGTCTGGTTTGGAAGCAGTGACCATACCCTGAATCTCGGGTGACAGACCGTGCAAATACCTCTCAATCCTTAGTGAAGGAGGGTCGACCATGTTAGGGCATAGGGTAGCAAGCTCGTGAGATCGAGTGGTGTACGCCTCGATTTCGGAGCCTGTCATCTTTAGGTTCCAGAACTCAGTTTCTAATTTCTGCACCTCACTCCGGGGCAGTACTCCTCTTTCATCAGGGTCTTGAAGTCATTCCAGGTCGTCTGGTTTGCAATTTCAACGCCCAACATCTGGACTTGAGCGTTCCACCAAGATAATGCAGCACCGTTCAGGGTGCCAGTGGCGTACTTAACCCGATTTGCCACCGGGCAGTTGCACATTTCGAACACTGATTCGAGTTTTTCAAACCAGCGTAGGAGTCCCACAGCTCCTTCTGCTCCAGTGAATGGATTGGGTTTACAATCCATGAAAGTCTTAAACGTGCATACCCCTTGTCCGATTGGAGTGGCGTGCGGTTTGAGGTTCGGATTTGCGAGAGCATCAGCCACGTGTTGGTTGATTAAAGCTGCTAGTTCGGCAGGGGTCATGTTAATGGTACCACGACCACGTTCGCGTCCTCGCCAGTTCCAGACATTCTTAACAATCACAACATACAAAAATAAGCAATATGCAACATATCCACTTCATTTAAGTACAAGTAATTAAAAGAATTTAGCACACACAACTAATAAGTTCAAATAATAATTTTTGATTAAATAAATTGTAAGTACGCATACAATTAATCAAATCAAATACTAAAATCCAAAAGTATCAGTCAGATGGAAAACAACCCTTCCCATCTAGGTGTGAAACGAAATAAGTCCAATGGATAACAGAATTAATGAAAGAAAAGAATAAATGAGGAAGTCAGTGAGAGTCAACAGATCCGTCGTTGTTTTCCGCCTCGTCATCAGGCTGCTCCTCGGGTTCTTCTTCTGGCTCTTCCTCAGGGTCTTCTTCCTCGGTTCTTCCTCGAGTTCTTCCTCCGGTGCTTCCTCGGTTTCTTCTTCCTCCGGTGCTTCCTCGGTTTCTTCTTCCTCCGGTGCTGCTTCTGGTTCAGGCACTGCGTTCTGAGCGAAGACTTGAGATTCCACAATTCCTAGTCGCTGGTCTGTGTTTTCGGCCCCCCGACCAGTCCATTATAACGATCTATTAGGTCATTGTGGTATTCCAAGAAGTTATCGAATCGAGTCTCGAATCGTTCGAGTTTCTCCGTAGTCCTAGTCGATGTTTTCTTTAGTTCTGCATTTTCCTTCGCGAGTGCGGCCACACGCTTACGCTGCAAATGCACCGTGGCTGCCAAAGCAGCTATAGCCTGCTCTGGAGGGCAAGGAAGAGGTGGTAACGTAGGGGCATTAGGGTCCCTACCAGCAGTGGATCTAGTGCGTGGGCGGTTTTCGAGAGGTGGGGGTACATTCTTCTCTAGAATGAGATCAGTAATGTACTGTGGATAGCACTCCCACCTATGTACCGGTGGGTACTCGGGTAAAGCAAAAGGTTGATCGTAATCGAGTCTCTCATTATTATTATAACGTAAGGGCCAGACACAGGAGTTCTCAGAGGAAGGAATGTGATCGTAATAGATAGGCCTCTTGCCTCGAGAAGATGATGATGGCGCTGAAGAAGATGATGCCATTCTGCAAGAACCGCTCACGGAAGTGAGCAACATCAAGAAATCCAGCAAGTAAAGCAAACACAAGGCCAACGAACAACCTAATCGTGTCTATATGCGTGTAACTAAGGCATCAGGCTATAGTCTAAATGCAATGCAAATGTGATGCAATTTTTAATTTAGTTCGCTATAACCGTTGGCTCTGATACCAATCTGTCACACCCTCAAATTCCACAAACGGGGTATTACCATTAGGCGTGTGACTTCCAGGATCTCAGCACTAGTTACACCAAACGACACGTTGGTTATAAAACATAATTTACTTATAAAACTTGAATTCATCAAAGACTAGTTTTAAACGTGGACATAATAGAAGTCGCGGAAGCATAGTAAATATTAGTTGTTTAAATGGCGCAACACGCGCAAACCGAATAAATAAAATTCACTGAAAAACGATAAATAAATCACGTGGATAATATGCATGAATGAAATGCTCCTAAGCGTGCGCGTCTTGTGAACCTGAAAGAAACATGCTAAAGTGTCAACACAAGGTTGGTGAGTTCACAGGTTTTGATAAATAGAACATAACAGTAACTGATGCAGTAATTAAAAATAATATCAGTAGTTAGCTAGTCTACTCAACAAGTTACTAAGTGTATGAAGTTCGCAACCGACGCTGACAACGTAAAGAAATGCCTCGGCTATGAACACCGGTCACAGCAACAGAAATTAGGTCAATTAAACACCGTTTGACGAACGTTGTGCTAGCGCGACTAGCCGGGTGGGTTTGTCAAACCCAGTAGATCTACTCAGAATTACCTCGCTAGAGTACATATATTAACGGTTCGAAAGTGAGGACTTAAACATGGTGTCACACTAGTAAACAAGTGATATTAAAGTAATACTGATCAGGTGAAAATACGTTTGGAACACACGTTTCTTCCACCCCAAAGAAAATAGGTAAACGGGGCTGAGAACTCACCTTGGATGCACAGAAATTAATAATCAAAAGCACAAACGTTTTAAGATTCCGATTAACCTGGAATTCAATTACTATACGCAATCAATATTAAATACTTATAATGAAATCGTACGGTTTCGCGTTCACGACTCGGTTATAGTACAATGCCGGTTGACGATAGAGTTCCCACGTTCAAACGAATATCAACACGTACAACCCATAAATCAAGAACCCAATATACATGTATAGGCTAATTCATAATACAATTACAAAGAAAAATCCTTTATATATATATATATGTATATACAATACACTCACATGCACAACAAAATCTAATATGTGAATTATACTTATATTCACACACTACATATGCATGTGTTATCACATTATGCATACACACAAAGCAACCCCATAATATACATATGAACATTCACTACTTGCACACATACTGTCGCATGCATACATACATATATTAAAACACAACCACATATTCACAATAATAAAATATATATACACGAACACATAACAGAAGCATACATACATATATATATATACGCAGAACATATATAGATATATACATACATCGCAGCATACATACGAATCGCATACATACATTTATGCACACGCAGAACATAGACACACACATTTATATATATATACCAGAATACATACATATATACACATGCGGCAGAAGGTAACGCCCAAGAACATCCTCGGGTTCTAAACCCAAGCATTCTTCTCGGTTCACAGCCACTGCACACAAGAACACACGCAAGACAACACCACCGGGGCCGAAGTTGCACCCGATGACACACCCGATCACACCCATAATTCGCAGATTACATACACACACAAAATCGCAGAAACACACACATTCATAATCGCATCACACACACACCATGAATAACTACGAGAACCCACACCAACATCACTACATCACATAACATATACGCATATGCAAATACACCGAACGTAACATAACAACCACAACCACCAAGCCAACCCGAGCATTGTACACCGAACGCGAAAACGTAGTCTAAGATCAAAGTAACGAATGAGAAATCTAACCGAACAAGATGCGAAACAGTTTCGATGATGTCGTAGGCTGCTGGAGCGACGACGGTTGCCGAATGAATGACGGTTGTCTAGAGAAGGATTGCCGGAGGTACGTAACAAGGAACGGGTCGGTGAGGCTCGCACTCGGTGAGAGGTCGACGGTAGCAGGAGTTTTGATGATGAAAGCGGCTGCCGTGAGATAGGTTACGATGTGAAGAATACTCGTTAAGGAGGTTGGTTATAAAGAGGAATTATACTTTCCAATTTGCCATAACAAGTCCCTACAATTTTCCAAAATTGCATTTTATGTTGGTTGGATTTAGTTAGTGAGTTTAATTTGAAAGGTTGGTTATGTTTAGTTAGTATTTACATTATCAAATATTTATTTATAATAAAAATTATTATTACTTAATAGTCATAACTCGGTTAGTCATAATTTGATTAATTATAACATAATGGAGAGAGGTTAGGTTAAGTGAGCGAGGTTAACCTGAAAACTCAGGTTGTCACAATCTAGGTGTTAAATCATTTTTTTTGGTTGAGTTAGTATGTTTGCTACCCCCCCAAAGTATAGAAGAGAAAACGAGGATGAAATTACTCACTTGGAAAAAAAACGGCGCTGATAAATAAACTTAGAATAAAATCCTTAAGTAAGCGAGTCCGATGGTTTAACATGTGTGTCTTGTATTGAAAGATCTTGAGTAAGTATTGAGTCTTGAAGATAAAATATAAATGGTATAAAAGTTCATAAAAATAAGGCTTGGGTTTTCGGGAGTTTTAGTTATATTTTACAAAGTGTGTTTAAATAACGTAAGTATAAAACGAGTTTTACAAGAAAATGGGTCCTTGATGTTTAGTTTTACTCAACCATTGTAAAGTTTACATAAGGGAGTTGGTTTAGTGCTAGTGTGCACGATCCCGTTAATGTAAGCATCAAGATCCGATTTACACTCTCTTAAACCCGAGTTTGAGACTTTAATTAATAAAGAAATTCGCTTAACCCGATCTTAGTATAAAATCAAGTTTGGTTCCGTCATATCATAATATTATTAATATAAATAATATAAAGTGAAACATAAGTTAAAAAAGTTAGGAAAGATTTTTTGGCGTTTTGAACGGTGACTAGCTCGTTAAGACGATAAGTTCGACTTTACTCGGGTTTATTTTTATCCGAAACTTGATTTGAGCTAATTTTGTTCTAACACTTCCAAAATCTTAAGTAATATGAGTAATATAAAGTAAAACATAACTAAAAAGATAAGTTGAACTTTTGGTGGTTTGAACATTGACTAACTCGTTAAAATGGCTGTTTGGTTTTACTCGGTTTTTACCCGAAACTTAGGTTCAAGCCAAGATTTATTCTACACCTCTATATCAACCATATAATAACTAAAATATCAAGAAAAACTCAGATCTAAAGTGTTTGATGTAACATTGTCACTTAAAAGTTATTTAAAGTGCTTAAACGAGCGTTCAGTTTGGTTCGGTCTTTGACTCGGTATGAACCCGAGGATGGTTACCAGATTTCCAAAACCATTGAACTGAAAAAATAAGGTAAAATTTCCAGATCTAAACTCAAACAAGAAAGTTAAGGGAGTCAACTTTCCAAAAACGACCCAAATTGGTCTAAAATGCATAAATATGAGTTTGAATGCCCACAAGCCTTAAATAAAGATGAAACAGTTTTGTAAACATAAAATAACTTAGAAAAACTAAAAAAATTCAAAAACACATACCAGAAATGATTTTAAATGCAAGGTTTGGTTCCGTTGACTTTTTAAAGTCAAACTTAAGCAAAAGTAGCTAGAACAACTTACATGATCAAAACTTTTAGGAGAAGAAGATGAAAATGTGTAGGTGAAATGGGTGAGAATGAGTGGTATTTATAGGGAAATAGTAGGGTTTGAGGAAATGGGTAATGCGTTTGTCCGGTGGGTAAAAGAGTGCACTTTCATTCTTTTATTTAAAATTAATTTTGATTTATATAAATTATGACCAGGTATAAAAACATGATTGGAGGGTTCTAGAATAATTATGGGTTAGGTCTTGGTTGGTTTGGATGGTCAAAATACGAGTCCGAACCTTAAACGAGCTTAAACGAACCGAAAACGTTAAAAAAACTGATTTTGCTGAAACGAACTGTGGGTCACGTCACGACAAGTATGAATCATGATTACAACACAAACTCTATCATTTTATTAATATTCAAAGATCTGAAGATCAAAACGAGTCGAGTTTACAATACAGAATAACAAATACAAAGCTAGTCGAAAATGACGAATATCACAGTTTGTGTGAGAGATTTTTAGTGAATGAGCAAATTAAAAGTGATGCTTAAACGTTGCTTTTATAGTTGAGATTAGAAGAGGGTTATGAACGGTGTTAACGATGAGTTACAAGTCTTTCAAAAGGGGGGTTATGATTAGAATTTAAAATAAATATAGAATTAAATAATTTAAATAAATAAAATAATAATTATAATTTAAACTCTAAATTTAATTGAACAACTTATTTTTTTATTAAATCTTTATAGACTTGATAAATCTCATAATAACTTATGATTTGATTATTTATTTTAGTTGAATATTTTATAATCTCATATATATTAATAACCTTTAATATTTATAAATATTATTTTATAAATTAAAGAATTTTAGTTAAATTGATTAAGTGACACATTTATTATTTTTAGAACATATAAATAAAAAATGACTAAATAATGAATTTGATTTACAAGATTGATTCAAATGGGTTTGAGTTTAGGTTTATACATTGTGGAATACACGAACCAGATGACGAAATCGTATCATCGTCTTCGTGAAAAGATCTATGCACCCGTAATCAACTGCAAAATCTGATCAGAAAGGAAATTTGATTAGCAGATTGATATTTTGGCTATGAAATCTGTATGTGGTGATGCAAATGAACAAGTCATTGTACCTACGATGAAATGGATGATGACTAATTTGTTTCTAACCCACTTGAGGCTCATCAAAAGTTTTAAGTTCAATTTAAGGTTTCTAACCCTTTTGTTAGCATATCACAATGAGGTTATAAAACATTTGCAAAGTTGTGTGAGGTAAAATGTATGCTCTAAAATTCTTTTATTAAAGAGTCGTGTGTCGTATATGTTACGCTGCTTGTTGTCGCTAGTATAGTCTGGTTATAAAACATTTTTAAAATAGCAGTGAAAATAAACATTACGAGGATGTTCTTTATTAGGTGGCACTTGATGACATGGAAGTTGAGTCGGAAGCGACAAAAATCAATTGGAGAGTTAAGGTGATGATTTTATTTCCATCACAACCGATCAAACAAAGAAAATGACATGTGGTTTACTTTAAGTTGATAAACACTTGTATTTCTTAAAATTTGTGAATTAACTTAAAGTTGAGTTTTATAACGAAACACGATCCTCAAACTAGTTATGGTTTTCTGCTATGTGATATGCTAACATAGTATTAGGCGATATGAACTTTGTTTTTTTGCATTATCTAGTTGAGCTTAAATAATTTAGATTGCTTATTTCAATACAGATGATTGAAATATTGGTAGTGACTTTGAAATGAAGAGTTTTTATTTACGACCCAAGTGTCACGAAAGTCACTATGAAATGCAATTTTATTTACTAGTTGTGTAATTATTTATAAGTCATGTATGCGTACTTTTATTTACATATAAATATAAAAACATAAACTAGTCCAATGATAAACAAATAAACATGTGTGACAAACATTTTTTCTAAATTTTAATCGTTTGAT